>PVKE010001102.1:32372-109631 GCA_004027555.1 Craseonycteris thonglongyai
TGTGTGTGTGTGTGTTGAGAGTGGTTCTTTGAAGGGTGTGTGTGTGTGTGTGTGTTGAGAGTGGTTCTTATCTTTGAAGAGTGTGTGTGTTTTAAGAGTGGTTATCTTTGAAGGTGTGCGTGTGCATGTGTGTGTGCGTGTATGGTGTGTTGAGAGTGGTTCTTATCTTTGAAGATGTGTGTGTGTGTGTGTTGAGAGTGGTTCAGTCCCAGATTAACTGCTGACCTGTTTGCAAGGTGGGTTGAGCTCTCTCCAAAACTGTCTTTGCTGCCACAGTGATCTTCCTAAAATACAGGTCTGGCTATGCCAGGATCCTGTTGACCTTCACATGGAGTGACTTCTGACTTCTGCACATGGCAGAAAAGTTTTCACGTTTGGGCTTCAACCTACCTTAGCCCTGAGGACTGAGCTTTGCACTCCACAAAATGGAAACCCAGCTCTGCCCCTCACTGGCCCCACAACCTTGGGCAAATTATTTAATCTCTCTCAACTTCCACTTTCTGCCTGTACAATGGGGGTGACATTGTACTTATCTCATCAGGCCTCGAGGAGAATGAAATGGCAAGAAAGCGGATAAGTCACACGTGATCCTCACAGGAGCAGTCTCCCTACCCTGAACACACCTGACTCACTGCTGGTCCAAGCCTTCACACACACGCTGTTCACTGCCATCTTCTTCTCTGCATTGTGAATTCTTCCAATAATTCAAACATCCAGCTCCAGTGCCATCTCCACTTCACAGGCTTCCACAACCCCCCAGGCAGCGGTGCTTTCCCAACCCTCCCTCCATCCCCACAAGAGGGTCGCCACGCTGGGCTGGAAGGGGTTTTTGGTGTCCACCCCACCCCCGGGAGACTGAGTCTCACCTAGCACACACGCCAGGCACACAGTGAGAACTCAGTGAGTGAATAAAATCTCATCACAGGAATTATGAGGAGGACCTGAGAGGAAGGAGATTGGTTCCTGTGTCACTTCTGCTCCTGTCCCCAAAGCTGAAATATATGTAAACTTCCTGCATGTACATGCACGTGTGCACACACACACACACACACACACACACACACACACCCCAAGGTATTAGAGTACTTACCTGTGATCCCTGTTACTTTCTTCTCAAGCTTCCCTGAAAAAGTCGGGAGTTCACTACATGTCTATGTGGTGCACTTCTGATCGGAAGCATCGCAGTCTCTGGAGTTTCTTCTTTGTAATGTCTGTGACAAGAGCTCGTTTGGAGCTGCAAGGTGCAGACCAGAAGGAGGGTCACTTCCCCAACTCTCTTTAACTACCATGATTTTGGGGGGAACTGTGAGTTTTTATAGCCAGGAGATAATAAGTACTGTGCTGACCAATACAGCAGCCACTGGCCACATGAGGTAAATCAAAGTTAACTTCATTAGAATTAAATAAAATATGGGGATGCCAAGATATTAATAGCTCAGTGGTTGAGTGCTTGCCTCCCAATCACAAGGCCCAGGTTTAATTCCCAGCCTCATACCATGCAAACCCATATGCTGAACTGTGACACAACTGGTAACCACCAGGATGGCTCGATGGCAAAGGTTCTCACCTCCCATGTGGGAGGCCCCCAGTTCGGTTCCCACCCCAAGTGGCCCCACATCTACCTGTGTGGAATGAAGCCATGTCACAACTAATGATATATAATTATGGAGACTGCTCTGGGCCCTCCCCCCTTCTCTTTCTCTCTCTTTCACCTTCTCTCCAAAAAAATTTTTTTAATTAAATTTATCAGTTTCTTGGTCACAGTAGTCACATTTCAAGTGTTCAGTACCCACACAGGGCTAGCATCTGTGCTGGACATTAGATGTGGAACATTATCATTGTCATAGAAAGTTCTCCTAGACAGTGTTTCTCCTGAGTTAGTGTTTCTGAGCTTACTCTAAACACGGTTGATGATGTCTAGAGAGGAAAATCACATCCATTTGCCCCATGAATATGTTCTTTCTTGTTTAAAAAAAAAAACAACTGTAGCAATGTAGAAAGATGCAGCCACTTTGGAAAACAGTTTGGCAGTTCCCCAAAAAGTTAAACATAGAGTTGCCTTATGACCCAGCTGTCCCGGCTCCTGGTAGACACCCAACAGAACTGGAAACATATGCTCACTCAAAAACTCACACACATCGCCTAATTAACAACTAGTTTTGTAGCCCTCAAGCCCCGACTTAACATTTGGGGACTTAACTCCTCAGGCCGCATTTAAATTTGTCTCAAATACATGGTGTGGACACTGACTTCCTTTAATTGCAATACCACAAAAAGTATATCATCCACATTCACAAAATCTTGATGGATGAGGCAAGTGGACGTAAGCCAAATGTCAAAACGCTGCTGGGAGAGAAAATAGGGTCTGTACACGTGTACGTCGAAAGGGCTTGTATTAAAATAAAAGCATAAATTGAGAGCATCTCTGTGGGAGATAAAGAGAAGTATAATGAAGAGCATTGTTTTAAAGAGATAAACTGCTTGAGTATAATCAGATACTTTGTTAGTTGAGCTGTTAGAGTCTCCCAAGGAAAACAAATTTCCTCTTAAACTTTGCCTGGCCCTGAACTCTGTAGGGCTGACAATGCGCCACAGTGCCGTTGCCTCTGGCTTCCAGGCTAAAAGAGCCCCTAACGTGACAGTCTCTAACTCCCCAGCTCCAACCTGATTAAAAGTTGTGCGTTGGATGACTTCCTCTCTGTGTCACCTGTCATCACCTCTCCCTAACCAGATCTATCTAGGCAATGCCTGGAAATTCTTTCATGTGTCCCATAGCCTGTGACTCTGCCGATATGATTGAGGACATTGCATGCGACCTACTTAGGGGAACTCTGTTCCCAGGAGTTGTGGAAAAGAAGAGCTTTGCTTTTTGTTTGATTTTTCATTTTTTTTCCCAACCTCTTCTTCCCCAGAGCACAAGAAAAAGAGAGAGAGAGAGAGAGAGAGAGAGAGAAAGATAAAATGAAAAGAAACACAATGGAACATTTTCTCATTTTATAGCTAAAATTCTGTGATGATTTTCGGTTCCAATCAGTCTATTATTAAGCCGGGTGACTGACTACCAAAATTGGCTCTCATTCTTTCTCTCTCTAACCCTTGCTCCCTGATTTTATGTATCTGGGTTCTCTCTTCCTTTCAAATCAACAGCTCTTTATCATTCAGTGAGGTTCTTTATCCAAGATTTGCCCATTTATTTACACTGGCATCTTCTAAAGACCACTTTTACCTGTGTGAACTTCTTAAAGCAGATAGGCCCTCTTCCCTCCGAACATTTCCAGCGGGTTTTGTTTTTTGGTTTTTGGTTTTTTTAACAAGACACTTCTAACAACACCAATCCACTCAAGATGCCCCAGGAACCCATGGCGCCGCTTATTACAGTGGAGATCCTTAGCAATCTGCTTTCTCCCTAACCACCACCTCCTGGCCTGAGGGTCATGCTCCTGTGTTTTCATTTCTTACATGCTTGACTGTGGTGCAATGTCCTGCGGGCTGCTCATCCTTCTAGATACAAATTCCATCTGCCTTGTCTTTTGGAGAAAAATCAAAATAGCACAAGGTCTCTGTTAATCAGTCAATAATTATACAACACACAGCGAATGCCTAACCCTTTGCCAAAGACACACTAGATTGATGTTGGGCAACCTGGTCTTTCTACATGCCGTATTACAATTTTGCCCAAGTGCTCCTAGTAAAAGATGATTGTTTGCTCATGAGAAATGAATCAGAGGCCTCTCGGGGGTGTAAGAACAACAAAGCCTTGCAATTAGCATGCAGGGAGCTCAGCCATCATTTGTACAATGTGCCAGGCACTGTGTCAATGCCTCCCATCCATTATCTCCTGTAACCCTTACAACAACCTGCTGGCGGGAGGAGGCTATCATTAGTCTCATTTTACCAATATTGGAACTGAAGTTTAGAACCTGAGAGGCTTATAAAAGTTAAACAGCCAGACGCCTATTAAGTGCCTACTATGTGTTAGATGCTCTTTTAGGCACTGCAGATATGAGTGAACAAAACAGGCAAAACCTCCACCTTGTGAAGCTTTCAGTCTCGAGGGTTAGGGTTGGACAGTGGTGGACAAGGAACAAATAGTAGAAATATAAATGGACAATATGATATCAGGTCATTCTAAGTACTAGAGAAGAAATAAAATGAGGTGGTGTTCTCGAGAGGGACAGGTAGTGAAGGTCACAGTAAAGCATGAGAACAATGGGAGAGGAGGGATCCTTAAGGCCACATGCCAAGATTTGACCCCAGCCTACAAGGATCTGGAGGGGGCGGAGCATGATAGGCAGCAGGATAGTAAATGCCAAGGGCCTTGATGCCGGGGAGTGCTTGGCCTGGTTGAGCAGGGGAAATGGCAGCCAGCACACTGGAGTGAAGAGAGACAGGAGGACAAAGGTGACAGATGATGTCAGATAGAAACAGCGTGAACATTTTGTACAGCCTTGCAGGTCAGAATGAAGAGTTGAGATTTCACTGCGTGCCATAGAAAGACACTAGAGGGCTTTGGAAAGGGAAATGATGTCATCTGACTTAGGTTTTTAAAAGACCTCTGTGGATAAATAGAGAACCAATGGTAGAGGCTGAAGAGTAGAGGCAGGAGACCACTCAAGAGGCCGTATGTAGCCTTGGTCCAGGAGGGAGGTAATGCTAGCTTGAGATTGCATTCTGTTCTTGCATGTAGACCATCCAGGGAAAAATATGATCTAGGATTCACAGAGAATTCTTCACCTTCCTTAATATGCTAACATGAGGCATCTTCAGGCCTTATTCCATCTCATACTGAACGTGTACCAAGTATGTGCCACTTACTTTTCTTTAAACCTTTTATTTGAGTATGACATTCACACTGTAAAGTACACTACTCATAAGGGCAGGGCCCTATCAGTTTACCCAAAGGGAACACATCCCTTGTAAGCAGCAACCAGAATAAGAAAGAAAAGATTAACCACACACCCTGATGCTCCCCTCATGCCCACTTCCAGTCAGTCTCTGGCTTCCAAGTATGTTTGGTCAAAATGACATTCTGTAAATCGTATTGCTCAGTCTTGCTTAACCCATGACCCATTTTTCTAAACTGAAAGTCATGTGCCCTCTGGAATCCTAGATTCTCTTATACTACCCGCCGAAAAGGTCTGACTTTGATATTCTGCGAGGTGTATGATGAAAACAACAGGGTCTTCGCATTAAAAGTTATAGTATAATATTGAATATGCTTTTTTCAAACTTGGCATAAATTCCCAAGCCCAGATTGTCTTGTGCCCCCTCCTAGGAATGACATGGTGCAAATCCTGGGAAGATGGCAAGTTGCCCTTTTCTGGGAGAACAGTCTGGAAATCCAGTGGCACAGACAGTAGGACTAAAATGCATGAGTTTATAATACAGAACGAAGACATGATTTCAAGGCTTTATTCAGAAGATACTGGTAGAAAACTAATATTTACTGAGCACTTATTATATCCCTGGTACTGAGCTAGGTGTTTTAGTGTGTTACTTTATTTAATCTTCACAACTCTTCAATGATAGTAGCATTCTCTCCATTGCATGAATAAGATGACCAAGGCTCAGAAAGTTAAAATAATTGGCTTGAGTTTCCAGGGCTCCTAAGCGACAAGAGCTGAACTTGGAACCAGCTCTGTCTGCCCCCATGTGCCCTGCTTGTTTCAACGAAAGCAGCCTCTGGTCTCTACTACACATCAATATATTGGAAATGTTGATCTCAGCATTGGGCTGCTGCAATAACCCCCATTGCTTCTCATGTTTTCTCTTTTACATTCTTTTTTAATACACTGACTCTCAAATTCACAGCAAAGCTCTTTGTAAATGAAATAGAGCACCTGGTCTGTAACTTTTCTTCTTTCCAGAAAGCAAGGGCTCTGTAAGCCTAATGAAGTTTAACTCCTGCTGTGAATCCAGGAAAGAAATGAATGAGCACAATTTAAATCGCCCAACCCAGAGTCTGGCCACGTGAGGTGAACCAGGAACCATATTGTGTCACCATGTTTGTTATCTGTTACTGAGAGAGGAGTCGGCAATTAGCAAAGCAGTCTAGATTAACCAGGTTAACTTCTCTGGGGCAGCGATTCATGTTCCGCAGCTTTCTGGAAGCTCTTCCAAGCTCCAGCTGTCCCTGAGTTCTTTGGCTTTGCGTCATGAAGGGAATTGATTTGATCAATTACATTGCTGCTGCCTAATTAGTAAGCATAGCCTCACTTGCCCATCGGATTCACAGAGATTAAATTTGGGATCCAGACTGCAGACCAATTTCCATAGTTGAAAGTTGCTGTACCTTTCATCCTCAATCCATACCAAGTTCCCCAGAGTTAATTATAGCAGGGCTTTAGCCCAGGGCTAGAGGCAGGTTTTCAAAGTCCAGAGAGCTGGGCCTCTGGGGTCCTCCTGCATCACAATGCAGACCATTTCATGAGAGCACTTCAGGCTAAGAAGCCCGCTTTTCTGCACCACCCTTCCCAAAGCACTTGCACCCTCACCCTTGCATTTGAGTTTCCCTGTGTCTCAAGAAAGAAAGAAGGTACAACTTTCATTTTAGACATGAAGAAAGGAACCTTCAGAGAAACGATTACTCGAGGCCACAAAGTATTTCTCTATTCAGATTAATCATCCTTCTTGTAAAAAGCAACTTTTATTTGGTTAGTTTTGTCTTATTGCCACAAGTTATCCATGCTCATTATAGAAAATTTAGAAGATACAAAAGAACAAAAAGAAGATAATAGGGATGCTGGGATAGTTCAACAGGTTGAGTGCTTGCCTGGCAACCGCAAGGTGCAAGGATCGAATCCCAGCCCCTGCCCATGCAGACCCATATGCTGAACTGGGGCACACCTCCCATGTGGGAGGCCTCCAGTTCAGTTCCTACCCCATGCAGCCCCACATGCACCTGTGTGGAATGAAACTATGTCCAAACTAATGATGTACAACTATGGAGACTGCTCTGGGCCCTCTCCCTTCTCTCTGTCTCTCTCTCTCAAACAATAATTTTTTTTTAATTATAAAAAAAAGGTAATAAAAAGCCATCCCTCAAACATAACCACTGAAATATTTAATGCATGTTTGTTCAGCCATTATTCTATAGGATGATATCATATGTAATTACGCATTTTGTAAACTGCTCTTTATGAACATTATCCTATAGAATAGTGTTATGATATGTTATGAACATTTTTCCTAATCATATTAACTAGTCTTTAATGGTTGAGTTATGCGGATCATTAAACCAGTTACTTAAATTGGATATTTTGGGTTATCCCCCAATTTTTAGTTATAAGTCATGTGGCAACAAACTCCTTATATCTAAATCATAAATAAATAAATTAGGCATAGCTAATATTTATTGAGTATCTATTATGTCTCAGGCACTGTACTATGTGTTTTACACGTACTATCTAGTTTAACACTCTCATGAATCCTATGGATAGATAATACCTCCATTTTATAGATGAGGAAACTGAGGCCCAGAGTGGTTAACTAACTTGTCCCTGGTAACAATGATCCAGAGCCAGCACCCTTAACCACTAAGATAAATTCTTAGAATTATAATCTAAGGGTAACTAAATGCGTGATATTGTAAGGTCTCTATATCCTTACATACTTTATTACTCCAGAAAGTATGTCCCAATTTATACTCTCACCATCAAAGTATGAGAGCCCATTCACTTAGCACCATCACCAACACCAGGTACTACTAATTTTTATTGTGCGTTAGAGAAACAAAGCCCAGCATTCTGATAGTTTGTTCCTACTCTTTAGAGTATGCAGGCAACCCAGTTCTGATAGAAACATTGATTTTTCTCTCAATCAATTGTTCTTATCTTTTTTTGTTGTTGTTTTTGGTACATAAGCCTCTTTGGGAATCTGATAGAAGCAATGAAGCAACTACACAGAAAATGTACGTATTCAGGGGTTCACAGACACCATTCAGAACTCCTGTGCTTGCTAGAGGTTGATTCAACAACATTGAACCTAAATTGAAAAACAGGACTAATAAACCCAGCAAAATGCTGGTTTGACTAGATTGTTCTTTATCACAATCCTGCAGCATAAGAACCCAGCTCTGAGAAAGCTGAAATCAAATGCCCAGGCACTATAATGGTGCATTTGCCATGCGGGGAGGGGAGACCCGGATCAGGACTCTCTCCCCAGGTCGCGCTGTCCTCCGCCAACCAGCAAGCCCTCAGAGCAGATGGATGGGCCAGCAGCAGCCTGCCTCCACCAGCACATGCCTTCAGCAGCCGCTAAAGAACGAGTATGGGGTCCTCCTGCCAAAGGCAATGATTGCTTCACATGCTGGTGTTTTCCACTATCTGCCCTTGCATCCTGCTCCTTTATGATTTGGGAAGCTTCATCCCCAATCAGGCAAGCCTCCACCAACTCCACCCAGCCTCCCCTATCACAGCACTGGTTTAGGACAGCGGCAGGAGGGAGCGTGAGATCCAGGGCCTGTCCGTCTGCCATGAATGTTACTGTGCAGGGCAGATTGTTCTGGGAGCCCTCCTTGGCGTAAGCACATGCTTCTGGGAGTCATGGGGCCTTTTTCCATAATGATCCATTGAGGCTCAGCAACATTTTCAGAATCGGAGGTTGGCACATCTGGTCCCAGCCTGCAAGGAAGAAGGTGGACAGAGGAATTAGCACACTTGAGTACATTGTCCTGGATGAGCCAGGAGGCCGGACGGCCAGGGGACCCACACAAAGAACGCAGGCAGCTCCTCCAGCTGGAACCTGGGTTGGCCTGGCCTTGCCACCATCCAGGACGCCCTTGAGGGTCTCATTGTGCATAAGGCTGCCACAGCCTTTTCAGAAATACCGGGAGGAGAGGTGATGGGAAAGGGAGCTGTGCTGTCCCTTTATTACCTGGCTTAAACCTATCTTTTGATCTCTGTTGTTCTCCGTCCTATTTACCCTTTGCCTCGTCCTCTTGCTTTTGTTCCTGCCATTGCCCATCTGCAGATGATGAAAGAATTTCTGACTTAAACGTTTCTTCTCTCCTCTCCTTCTCACCTGCCCCGGACTCACTTTCATGAGACCAGGGGATGGCAGAAAAAAGACTTTTCAATTCTAAATAATTACCTTTCCTCCTGGAGGTGGCTGCAAAGATGAGTCATCTGAAAACTATAGTCACACCCAAACCTGGCTCTACATTTTCCCCACTGCACCCTGCAGGCCCCGTGGAATCTGCTCCACTTTTTAAAATGTCCCTTTCGTCCTTGGCTTCTTGCTGGCCTGCCACCTGGGTCAAAACAGCAGAAGATAGGAGAGCAAGAACTCGTGAGTTGTAATGAGACATAATCACTCTGTGACACTGAGCAAATCACTTCCCTCTAAGCCTCCATTTCAACATCTGGAAAATGGGGACAGTGACTATACCATCCACATGGAATTGTTTTGGGTCCTGAATGAGATTGTACAATTAGGGGTTAGGTACAGTGCTCACCACCTCTGAGCTCTCAAAAGATGGTAACTGCTGTTACGACTATTGCTGTTGTTGTTCTATCCATATCACTGCCATCTTCCCTATTTTCTTTGAAATCACCGTAAAGACTGCATCCATTTCTAACTATTGTGAGCATCAGCACACCTTCTTGACCTTTCGTGTGATCAGGACACAGTGCAGGAAGTCAGGCCTCCTCTCTCAAGAACTAAAAAACCTTAAGTTACTGGCTTTCTGAAACGGGCTTACCCCATTGCCATTGCATCTCACCCACCAAGGGATGATGGGTAGCGATTCTCTGCCCTCCCAGCTCCTCTCTCCTCAAATGCATGAAGATGGGATCATTTTTGCAAGAAAGTTCTCTGACAGCAGCCAAGTCAAATAACAGTTCTTCATATACTACCTCCGACGCACCTCTCTCCATCCCTATGTGCATAGGGCACTTCCTGGTTTTCTTCTAGGCAGCTGTGCACCGGATGTTCCAGAGCAACGACAGGTCTTTAGCCTGCAGGAATCAGCATGGGGGTAGTGAAGCATCCCATCCTTGGCCTGTGGGGTCAGGCCTGGCACTGGATCCTGTGTCTCCACCACTATGTAATCTTGAGCAATTTCCCTAGTGGCTCTAAGCCATACTTCTTTCATCCACAAAATGGGCATAATAATTGTATGTCCCCATCGGTTTGTGGGGACTGAATAAAACAATCATTGAAATCTCCTTGCTCCCCCAATCAAGGTAACTTCCAGGGCTAAACGTTCAAACAGTTCCAGGTACCCGCTGTGAGCAAGAATCTAAAAACCTCCATCAAACTGCAAATGGAGCAGTTATTACATGGGAACAGGTGGAGGAAATTGTATGTTCCAAACATCGAAATTGTCTTTGGGAAAATGTCTTAATTAGAGCTGAAGGTGGAAAGGGAAACCCATTGGTCCCTATCCCACCACCCCCATCTCTGTCCTCCCTGCTGCCCTCGACAAGGCAGATGCCAGAGCTACCAGAGAGAGAACAGAAGTGCTCCCCTGAAAGAAAACACCACGAGCATTTGGAAGTCTTGGAGCGATCTGGGAAGAGGGGAGCCGAGGACAGGAGAGGGCAAGGAGGGGGGCAGGGTGTCTGGCATTCGGGGTGCCCCACAGGCCCAGTGTGGGTGAGGTTCCTCTTGTAGAGTCATTGCCACAAGGCATTCTAGGTGGGGCAGGCTGTGTGGACTGCCGCCCGAGAGGCAGGAGAGGCAGGAATGACATTAGTCCCCCGTGCCCCACTCTAGTGACTCCTGAGGAGGGCTTCCCAAGACTGTGGGAAAGGGAGACTCAAGATCACCTCCCTCAGCTTTCCAGGGGCGAGAAAGCCCCCAGCTGTTCACAGGTGTGGGCTGCACACCTGTGAACAGCATAGGCGGTAACCCCTGGCTGCAGCAAGCCCAGCCAGCTCGTGGTCCCACCAGCCATTTCCAAGTTGAGCAGGGAATTCTCCTCTGGCCACCTTTACCTGGGAAGTGTCCTAGTGGGCGAGGAGCTATGAGAAAGGGCAGCACAGTTTCGGGGTCACAGAATGGCAGGAGAAAGCCCCACTTTGCCAAAACATGAGGAGCGGCGCGTAGGCAGCCGCAGGACCGATCATTTCATTATACAGCATTCATGATACCGGCGTGCGCCTGGCTCTCAGGGCACAGACAGGCAGTAGAGTGCTCTGGTGAGAAGTCAATGCCCCCTGCATGCAGGCGGGCATGTCTCACTCTGAGGTTGGTTGAGAAACTTTGAGGCCTCCAGGTGACTAGGAGGGCTTGGCTCCCAGGGATGGCCCCTCAGGGCAGAGCGGGTCCCTGACCAGGCCAGACGAGCAGAAACAGGACACAGAGCTGTCCAGGGGCTCCCAGGCCAACCTGAACTAACCATCTGGTTTGGATGTAGGAAAAGGTCTTGATTATCACCAGACAAAGGACGGACAGAGGGATACGTTAGAAAGAGGACAGCAGGGCAGTCAGCGCACAGCTGCTGAGGGAAGGCATGAAAGGCTTTGCACGGAGCCTAATGGCCTAAGTGGCCCAATCTCGCATTTTACCATCTGATTCCCCAAGGCCAGTAATTGTCCCTGTTCTCTTGTGGAGCCTTTCATCCAAAGACACCAGGCCTCTCAGCCAAGCAGCAGGTTCATCTGCTGCCTCAGAAGGAAAGATCAAGTGATACATGGATGTCTGTTCTCCATCTAGGTTCAAAGACATTTGCTGTAGGTACATTTGTACCTTCTCCATCATTTCTGTCCCACCTCTATAATGGGGTGAATATAAAGTTTAGAATCTGAGAAGGAGGAGCCCTAGTAGCTAGTGCCCCCTTGTTTCATACGTGAGAAAACTGGGGCCCAAAAATATAATGATCTGGCCTGAAGGTCAGCCAGCAAATAGCCTATACCAGTTCTTTTCTCCCTATATTTTCATCTCTCTCTCAGTACAAAGCAATGATTGTTCATTGCAAAAATAATTTCAAATACAAAGTGAAAATCTTGCCACAAAGCCATCCTTCAGAGATAACCACTATAAACAGTTTGGTGTATATGCACCTAGATTTTATTTCTATGAACACACACACAAACGCACACACAAGTTTTTTGGTTTTCTTGGTTTTTTTATAAAAATCAGATCATATTATGCATTCTCTCCTGAAATTTGCTTTTTTTCTACCTAAGTCTGCCATGAACATCATTCCATGTAGAATAGCTTACCACTTTAATAGATGAATGATTTTTCATTGCATGAATGCTACATGGTTTATTTCCCAATCCCACTATGTTGGAATTTAGGTTATTTCCCATTTGGGGGAAATATCACTGCAGTTCCTTGTTTTTTGGTTTGGTTTGGTTTGGTTTTTAGTCCCTTATATTTTTATGTTTGCTCCCTTTTAAGAGTAATTCTGTAGGGTAAATTCCTGGTTGTGAATACTTAGATGAAAAGCTATACACATTTCATTTTATTATACAACACCAATTTTTCTTACCCCAAAATTTAAACCCCTACCCAGGATGCATAAAAATGTCTGTTTTCCTGCACCTTTGACAAATTGAGCATGAGCAATTTCTTTTTGCCCTTGTCCCCACAGTGTCCTTGAACCCTGGTCCCCTGACTCCCCTCACTCCCAAGAACACATCAAGCTTCATGCGTAGCAGACCTTGCACATTCTGAGCCTCTGCCTAGATGAGCAGAATGTATGGCCTCCCCTGCAACCTCTGCCCTGCAACCTCTCTGACTGGCCAGATCTTTCTCAACTCTGCCATCTCAGAAAGTCCTTTTTCTAGCAAAACTAGAATGGCCCCACCCTCACCCCCTTCACTTTGGTCATGATTTCTTTTTCTTTCAGTAAGTTAATAAACATTTATACTACCTTTTCATTCCAATATCTGGGTATTCTCAAGTTCTATTTTTCAGTATCTCAAGCAATTTTTTAAATACCTTCCAAACTAATAGACCTATAATAGTTTGCCACCTTTTAATTTGTATTATTTATTTTCTAAAGGATTTTTATTGGGGTTTTATTAATTCATTGGTTGTCCATTGTATTATCTATGTCCCCATATAATTTGTGTTGTTTTGTATTGAGTTGTTTTTCTCTTTTTTATTTGAAACAGAGCTTTGGGTATTAGAAATATTATTCCTTTTACTGTCATTTGAATTATCCAATTCTTCTTTAATACTGTTTTTGAAGTTTGCAACCTTAGAGAAATATTTAGGCAAACTCATCAATACTTTTCTTTATAGATCCTTAACTTCTATCATGCTTAAAATGTTCTTTCCATTTCAAAATTATAAAAATATCCACTTATATCTTCTAATATTTTAATAATTTTTATATTTAATCTTGGATCCATTTGGGTTTTTTCTGATGTAAAAAATAAAATAGGGCTTCCACTTTGTTTTTTTTGTAAATGGCTAGCCTATTGTCCCAACACTGCTTATAGAATAATCTTTCTCTTTTTTTAAGATTTATTTTATTGTTTGAGGAAGATAAGAGAGAGAGAGAGAAGGGGGGAGGCCCAGAGCAGTCTCCATAGTTATACATCATTAGTTGTGACATGATTTCATTCCACACAGGTGGATGTGGGGCTATAAGGGGCAGGAACTGAACTGGGACCTCCCATATGGGAGGTGAGAACCTTCACCACAAGCCTAGCAGTTACCAGTTATACTGCAATTCAACATGTGGGTTTGCACAGGGTGGGGCCGGGATTCAATCTCCGGAGCTCATGATTGCAAGGCAAGTGCTCAATCTGTTGAGCTATCCCTGCATCCCAAGAATAATCTGGTTTTTGCCCATAAACATGTAATATGAAAAATAGAGGCATTTATGGCTGAAATTTTTCCAGACAGCCCTCGTAAAATTTTTATAGATAAATGGTTGTCTTTGTAAACTATATAATTTCAATGATCTATCTGCGTTTTCTTGTATTTTCTGCTCTAGCATTTTTTTTTTAATTACTGTGATTTTATGATATGTTTTAATAACTGTAGGGCTGGGTTGACCCATCTTCCCAATACTACCTTCATCATTCTTCTTATTTATTTTAACTGACCTGGCTATTTTTTCATGGTTATTCTTTTAAATTCTATATTCTTCTATATATTTAATCTTGGATCATTTAGGTTTCCCCTTCAAAAAAACAAACAGGGGAAGCCAGGATGGCTCAGTGCGTTAAGCGCTCACTTTGCAGCCCCGGGAACCAAGGACTGAGACCCAGCCCTGGCCTGTGCAGACCCATATGCTGAACTGGGTGTGCTTCCATGTGGGAGGCCCCCAGCCCAGTTCTGGCCCTGCTCAGCCCCGCCCACCTGTGTGGAACAAAACCATGTGGAAAACTAATGATGTACAACTATGGAGACTGCTCTGGGCCCTCCCCCTTCTCTCTGTCTCTTTCTGACTCTGTCTTACTCTGTCTCTGTCAAAAACAATAAAATAAATCTTAAAATAATAAAAATAAAAAAAACCCATCCTATTGGTACTTGAATTTACAGGTTAATTAGAGAACTGAAGTTATCCTGGATAGAGACTTCCTATACTAAAGCAAGCTATGTCTCACCAGTTATGTGTGACTTCTTTTTTTAGTCCCCTTTATAAAATTTTACAGCTTCTTTCACATAGGTCCCACCAATGCTCAGTTTCTAAGCATTCTATAGAGAAACTGCTATTTCCAGTAAGGCCAAAGCATGGAACACACAGTTTGGCATCAAAAATGGACGCTTAAGTGCTGTGGACACCACTTCATCCTATCTGCTCTCAACTCTGGGCCCAAGCCAGGAGGTAGCTTCCTTTCTGAAGATGGAATGGCTCAATCAATTAATCAGTGCGCAGCTGATGGCATGGACTATGTGCTCAGTCCTGTGCTAGGAATACGGACACAGAGCCCATTTTTAAGGAGTTTTGATGCTGCCTGCCTGGAAGAGTCAGGCATCATATCCCTTCCAATAACCTTCCCTGTTAACCCATGTGCTATGGACTCTGTTTTTGATGGAAAATAAAGAAGAAGAGGTCTAGAGCAGCTAAGAAAGTTTTCAGGAAGGAGATGGGAACTGAACTAGGCATTGACCTGTGTTACCATTTGAGTAAGTAAAGACAAAGAAGGAAGCACAGTATCATGCCATAACCATTTATTCCACACCTATTATGAACCTCTGCTGGGCTAGGCACCTAAAGAGAAGGTTATGTGCTCAACCAATATTTTTACACATTCACTATAAGCCACGGTCTGCATTAGGTGCTAGAGAAACCAAGACGCATAAGTTGGACCCTGGCCTCAAGGAGCTTGTGAAACAAGGGAAACAGATACTTAAATAAACAAGCCCCAACAGCTATTATAATAGAAATCTGTAGAGAGAATAGCAGAGACCCTTAATTTTGTGAGTGTGCACCTCATGGGCACCCATGGGATAGATTCAGTGGGCCTATGATTCCCCTGAAATTATATGATGCTAACTTATTTGCATAACCAGCACTGTTAGGTTAAGAACCACTGCGGCTAAGTGACACAAAATTCTTGGCTTCTACGTTCTTGTGTTTTAAAGACCAGATAAAATATATGTAAAGACACCATTACAAATAGTAAGCAAACAACTGTAGCCTCCCCCCAGCCCAGCACTGTTCTAAGAGCTCAGAACTGTTCCGCTTTGAGCCCTGGCAGATTTGGGTTGGAATCCCAGTCACACATTGGGTGAGTTCTGTGCGTTCAGAAACTCGATTTCCACATCTGTCAATTGAACACTAAGAATACAGAGCCCACCCCTCCCTCTTGCCTACGGGAGGGTGAAGTTAGTTAGGAAGGCGGTGTGGGTCACCTGGATCTTGGCAGGTCTTTGCAGGCTGCTCATTCCTCCCCACTGCTTTCACACTTCAGAGGAAGCAGAATCGTGGGCGGTGGCTATGAGAAGGCAGACTTTGAGCCAGATCTGGGAAGAAGGGTGGAGAGATGGAGAGGAATAGGGCTTCTCAACCCAGTGGACAGTGCAACTAAAGGGAAAGGAGCCAGAAACGTCATGTTGTGAAGAGTAAGTCCATTGCAGCCAAGTTGAGCAGGTCTTAAATTCCAGTCTAAGCAATTTGAACTTTACCCTATAAACTAGAGGAGCCAGGCCTTGCTTCGCAACCCAGGATCTTGTTAAGCAGCAGCTTCTGACTCATTGGATCACGGGGATTCTGCATGTCTAGTAAGTACTCAGGTGGTGTCCCTGCTGTCTCTCCAGGAACCTTGCTTTGCACAGCCAGGGGCTCACATATTTCAGTTACATTAGTTTTTATCACTATTATTATTCATGTAACAGGTTGGCTGAGTACCTCTCATGAGTCAGGCACTGTGGTAAGCCCTGGGAAGAGAGAGAGATGAATCAGACATGAACTCTCTTTTCTAGAAGCCCACTAATCAGGGGACATGAGGCATGGCCCTAAGCAACTGTAATTCAAGGTAGAAAGTGATAAATGCCAGGGTAGCTCAGCAGTTAAGCATTTGCCTTGCAACTGCAAGGTCTAGGGATCGAATCCTGGCCCCAGCTTGTGCAAACCCATATATTGAATTGTGAAACAACTGGTAACCACAAGGAAGGAGGCGAAGGTTCTCACCTCCCAGGAGGCCCCCAGTTTGGTTCCTGCCACATATGGCCCCAAATCCAACTGTGTGGAATGAAACCATGTCACAACTAATAATGTACAACTATAGACACTGTTCTAGGCCCTTCCCCTCCTCGCTCTCTCTCTCTCTCTCTCTCACACCTCCTTTCAAATAATAAAAAAAAAAATCTTTAAAAAGAAAGAGATAAATGCCACATTTTAGGTTCAGATAAAGTGCTTTGACAGTTCAGCAGAGAGAGATTGTTCCCAGTTGAGGAAGAAATTGCCTGGTGCTTAAAATAAATAGAAGCTGTTTTTTCTCAATATTAAACACTGAGTAAGAACCCAGACTACCAAACTGGATTTTTTTTTTTTTTTTAATCTTAGCTCTACCACTTACTAGACATGTGACTTTGTTAATCTCTTAAACCTCAGTTTCCTCATCTGTGAAATGAGACACAGTAAAGCAGGGCTGCTGGAAGGATTGTGTGAGGGAAGATTTGTAAATATAGTACCTAACAACCAGTTCTTAGTTCATTGTAAATGGCGGTTCTGATGACACGTATGTTTTCATCATCTCCTTCAAAACTTAACAGGGGACTGATGGCCCCAAAGATAATGTATTTGTTAGACAATTTTGTGATTTCATTCCAGGGTTAAGTGGCAAATGGAAATGGAAAACCCTCAAAGGGAATTTCCAAATCCAAGGAAATCTCCCGTATATCGCTGATGCTGAAAAAGAATCAGCAACTATTTTAATTTTTTTTTTCTTTTTCGTTTTTATTGGGCCAAACTGCTGCAGCTGGGGAGACGGGTTTGGCTGTAAGTATAGCCAAATGCTCCTAAGAACAGCCACCTTGGAAAGAACTTCCACTACGTTCACAGACTGATCAAAACAGTTTTAACATCCACTGGCCCTGAAGTTACCAGCTCATCTGATGCTGACTGTGAAATAAGTTAAATCAAATGTGTGATCCTAATGGGGAAGTTGGGATGGCTCAGCAGGTTAAGCGCTCACTTTGCAGCCCTGGGGACCAAGGATCGAATCCTGACCCCGGCCTGTGTGGACCCATATGCTGAACTGCAGTGTGCACCCCGCCCATCTGTGTGGAACAAAACCATGTCGAAAACTAATGAAGTTCAATTATGGAGACTGCTCTGGGCCCTCCCACTTCTCTCTGTCTGTCTCTGTCTCTGTCAAAAACAATAAAATAACTCTTAAAAAAAAAATTATGATCCTAGGGTCCCAGAATGTCAGAGTCCAGAGGGATGTTACAAACCACCCTCCCCCTCATGGACCAGATAAATGATGCATAAGGCCTTATGCCTTGTTCCAGTCTCCAAGCCCTCCCATGGGTCATTCCTTCATCCAGCATTCACTGAAGGCCTGTGGATGTAGGAGGGATCCCTTTTCTGCCCCACAGTAAGGGGATCAGGGCAGGAGGCCCAAGGGTACATTGCCAGGCTTCACAACAGAAGATCTCATTTCAGACCCTCTCTGTCTTCCCTGTGCAAGTCCTGGACAAGTGTGGCCCTCTGTCTGTGCCTCTGTTTCTCCTTCAGTCTTTAGAGTAGGGACAATCTTCTTTGCTCACAGAGCTGTTATGGAGCTTACATGAAATGGAACATAAGAAAGTTGGCTGACACATGCCCAATAAACACAGTATCTTTTGGTTTATTTTTCAAATAATATCCACTGGATTTTTCCCAATTACAAAAGTAATTTATGTTTATGGAGAACATTTTGGAAAACACCAAAGAGCACAGAGGAGGAAAATGCACCCATAATTTCCACACCCAAGGATAAACAGTGCTGTTTCTTTCCATGTCAATATACATATTATATGTCCCCATGGGCTGTATGAGTAGTGATTAAGACTCTCTGTCTAGGATTCCTGGATTTAGATTCTAACTCTATCATCCACTAGCTCTCTGACCTGGAGCAGCTTAGCTTCTGTTCCCCCCAGTGTAACAATCATGGCCTCCCGAAGGCACATGCAGGTTGCACACAGTCCCCAAGAGCTGTCGACCAGCGTGGAACGGCGCCCCCTAGCGCTGCGTAGGGGCACAGTCATGCTGGGCTGCCCTGGGAAGAGTGCGGATTGAAGGGGTAACTAGCATAACATGATGGCTCAGCATTTAGCGCAGTGGCTGGCATAGAGTAAGCTTGTTAAATGGTAGCTTCTAGTCCACAAACATGCGCCAGTGGTTTTAAAGAGTTTTAAGAGGGCTGAGACCTGGTGTTCACTGTTCAGATTTGTCAAATGGAACCTTAAGGATGGCCAAGTCCAGCCAAGAAATCTCCCTTTGAGGATCCTGCTCTGCCTTAGCTTTGATCCTTGCACTTGACAATCCCTCTAAATCGCCTTAGGGGTAGTAGGCTCACTGCACCATCTGCTCTCTTCTTTATCCCTCCCTGCAGAAGCTCTACCTCCTACTCACCCCACCCGGGTATCCCACTTGCATCCCCTTTATGCCCTGTCAACAGTGTTGTCTCATTTGATCTGCTTATAAAACCTCACTCAGTAAAAGGCTATGAGCAGCATCCGAATGGAGCCATGGGGCCTCCCTCCTTCCAGTGGTTTCCATGGGCTGCGCCCGCCCTGCTGCTCAAATCACTACAGAGTTGAGCAGTGTGCAAGATAGCTCGAAATGACAGTTAGAGGGGGCACAAGAATCTTTGAGTCACATAGTCAATCAGTCAGTCAGTGAACAAATATTTTTTTAACCCCTATTATGCCAGGGACTGGGTTCTCCAGTGAGAACGTTTTTCCCTTGTTCCCTTGTCTTTTGATCTTCAAAAGAAGCGTTCCAATGGCAAAGGAAATGGATCGTCTCATCTCTCTTTCTGAAGTTTCATTGTTGACATACAAAAATGCAGTTGATTTTGAGACATTGATTTTGTAGCCTGCAACTTTACTGTATTTGTCTATTATTTGTAATAGATTTCTGATAGAGATCATCTTATTAAGCGAAATAAGTCAGACTGAAAGAATCAGGAAACATATGACCTCACTTATAGGTGGCGTATAAAACTGAAAGTAACAAAGACAGAGACCTATGGACACACTCAATAGCTGGGTGATTGCCTGAGGGAAGGGGAGGAGGGGGGAAGGAGAGTGGGGAGGGGAGAGGGGAGTGGGCACCAGCATTATGGACACACTCAATGGTTTGGTGGTTACCTGGAGAAGGGGGAGGAGGGGGGAGGGAGAGTTATGGGGGGAGGTGGGAGTGGGCATTGGATATATGGTGATGGAGGGGGAGCTGATTCTGGGTGGTGGGCACATGGTGTGATGCATGGTTGATGTGATGTGGACTTGTGCATCTGGAAACTATCTAATTGTTGCCAACCAATGTCACCCCATTAAATTTAACAATAAAAATAAATTTAAATAAATTAATAAATAAATAAAAAGAAGTGTTCCTCTCAGTTTAGGGCCAGCAAGTCTTCAACACCCTCCACCCCTGGCTTGTCTCCCTTTCCGAAAAAGAGAGCAGACGTCAGGACCACCTCTGTCTGGAATGATCTAGTAGAGAAACTGATATTGTTTCATTTTCATCTTTTTTCCTTTTTTTTCTCTACCATGACATTCTATTTATATAGCATATGATGCAGGTTTCAAAAAGAGTAATAAAGAGCTTCCCTAAAATGTTTTTTAGTTTAGACACCAAAAGTGAGTTGATTTCAAGAAAGGTGTCCCGGAGGTAGCGTGGCTGATGCTTAGG
This sequence comes from Craseonycteris thonglongyai, assembly GCA_004027555.1. NCBI lineage: Eukaryota > Metazoa > Chordata > Mammalia > Chiroptera > Craseonycteridae > Craseonycteris > Craseonycteris thonglongyai. The sequence goes on from PVKE010001102.1 coordinate 52,630, forward strand.
AAGCCTTAGATTAGAGTTGGGTGAGGCTTAACCACTTGAGGGTGGCTGACCCCTTCAAGCAACGATGACAGCAACAGATTCTCCCCCAGAAAAATACCTCAATGTCGCATACACTTCAGCTGGTTCAAGAGCCACCTGAAACCTATCCTTGGGCCTCTATTGGAAGGAGCAGTGAGGTGAGAGTCCTGACACCTGCCCCGCACAGACCTCATCCTTGTCACCATCTTCCTTATCTTTGTAGCAGGAGCACTGGGAGTAGCAATAGTTGTATTTGAAGCAGTAAGAATAGCTGCACTTGAGTGCTTCTAACATGCCAGGCACTTACCCAGCCTAAGCTCGTCTCATCCACACAGACAAGAACTATCAGCATCCCCATTTTCCAGAAAACGAAGCCTCACCCAGCTCAGGTAGCTTCCTCCAGGCCACACAGCTGGGAAGCCAGGGTCAGTGTTTGAACCCAGATCCACCTCCCTGTGATGCCTGAAAGGTCCTTAACCACTAATCCCCACTGCCTCGATAAATGTCTGTAGAATCAAGTGAGTGACCACTTGAACAGGTTCCGGTGGTCATTTGGCCATTCACCACGTGAGTGACCTTGAGCAAGTCACCCACGCTCACTGACTTGCCATTAAGGAAGGAGGTTTCCTATTCCTGGCAAGCCATAATTCTAAAAAGCAGGGCAGGGAGTGCTGGACCATCTCATGAACAAGAAAAGTAGATGGAGCCAAGCTCAGGGCATGCACAGTGAGTTGGCGCATGTCGCAGAGCCTAGTACAGTCCTGACTTCCAGCAGAGAAGCAGGCTTCCAGGAACCTTCATCTCCTGTTAATATTTACTCCCCTCTCCTGGCTGCTTTTTTGGCCCCCAAAGGTCTATTTGGATGCCCAGAGTAAAAGATCCCTGTCACTGACCCTCTTTCATTCCAAAGCGGCTGCACACCTTCCCTAATTAACTGCAGCTTCTTGGCTCCCATCAGGGCCACTAATCTCAGTAGCTACCGTGCTGCTGAGGGGAGAAGTCGGAAGAAAGGGGCTGGGAAATGTGTGGACTCCCAGATGCCCGGCCCACACTGCCCCTCTGCGGTGGGTCTACAGAAGCTGACACACCTGGGCTCTTCGTGTCCTCATTAAGGCACTGTGCCTACCTGTCCATATGTGCGTCAGCATTTACCCTGCAGGGTCATGCACAAGGTTTCCAAGCTTTATCTCCCTCTCTCCACTTCTCCTCAAGATCTAGTCTCCAGTTTCCCCTTTCGTCAAGACCAGTGTCCTATACCCTTCAGACTCAGTAAGAGAAACGAGGCTATTCCCTGGACAGACACAACTCACCCCGCCCGGGATGCCAGGGGTTCATGCACCACATTTGCACTTCAGCTGGGGCCTTCTATAAAGTGTCTCGATCCAAACAAATATCTGGAATGGTGAGACAAAAATCTTCCGGTACAAGCCTTGTCCCTAATCAGACCAAAAGGTGCAGCCTCACCCGCCCCACCTAGCGCTAACCCAGAACGCAGCCCACTCCCACAGTTCCCCCAGAGGTGAGAAAAGAGGTCATTGCACTTAATTAGCACTTGCCTTGGGGATGGATAGCCCTCTTTCCAAGTGGAACCCCTCTCTGTTGCTCAGCTTTGTAGCAGGAGCTCAGCCATCTCCCCATAGCCACCAGCCCTGGGTTGCTAGAGAGAAGTAGGAGGCTCCCTGTCACAATAGCCAAACCCTCAAATAATCAAGGATGTGAAGTGCTCTGGCTGTGTGTTGGGGTGGGGGCGGGTACTTGAGTGCAATCCAAGACCAGACAGGAATTCTTGTGGTATCTGTGCCAGCACCGTGGATCTTCAGCCACTCTCTGATCAGGGTGACGGGATGTGCAAAATGAGGAGCTTGGACTACATGTTAGCCGAGGTCCCGCCCATGCTGATATTCTAGGAGTGCGCACTCTTCATCCAACAGATGGATTCACGGGTGCCCCAAAAGACCAGGCCCTTGGGATGCTCACAGCCTAATCGGGGTTATAAGACAGGAATACAAGAGCCACTGTAGCAAAGGCAGAGTCCACAATTAAGGACACAGTTTGAAGTTACAAAATGTTCTGTAAAGCATAATCCCATTACAAAAAGATATCTAAATATGAATATTCAACGGAAGAAAATCACATTTGGGGGCAAGTCACTTAACCTCTCCTAGTTTCAGTTGCCTTGCATTTAAAATGGCAATTGTCTTTAATTTAATATGACCATAAAATAGTTTTGGACCTCGAATTCAAAGGGATGGGTTCATCATGCTTCTCAATTCATAAAACCTCATCATCAAGGTGGGTGCCAGGCCTCTCTTATTTTATTGACTGACTTCCTGTTATTCCCAATCCCCATTCTCATTCCCCTCTGCCTCCAGCCATTGTGTCTTTAATAAGTAGTTTTTCATCTGAAAGTGTTTTTGCAAAATGTGTGTATTTGTTTGGTGCATTGCTTAAACCATATTATGTTATAAATCTCATTGTTTCCTACTGTATTCACAAAGAAAGATGTTTTGAAGACGGTCACAGTCTGTATTGCACCAACCATGCAAAAGCCTCCCCATGTCCCCACAGCCCTGCCTACATGCGGCACCGTCCAACTTCCTAATTTTTGCCAGCCTACTAGCAGAAATAAACTAAATCTCTTTGTGGTTTTCATTTTAATCTATTTGACCACCTAATATTGTGAGCATCTTGTCAGGGGCTCATTAGTCCTCTGGTTTCCTGTTTTGTAAATTGCCTGTTCCTTTCCTTTGCCCACCTTCCTACTGGAATGCTGTCTTTTACGTGTTGATTTGCAGGAGACTTTATAAATTCTGAATATCAATCCCGTGACTGTCTTAGGCATTGTAAACATCCTCTCCCACCTTTGTCTGTTAATCTATTTGAAGTGTTAAGTCGTTCCTCTTCACCCCTAGAGCAAAAGGATCGTCCTTTACATTGTCTGCTTTTGCCTTTAAAGTCTTACCTTTCGCATTTAGATCTGGAATGCCTCTCATATTTGCTATGGAAATAAGTCAGCATCTCCTTCACAGCATTTTGTGACGGATACAATAACATAGGTCAAGCGCCGGCACAAATGCCTCGGACCCAAAAGGGGTGTGCAATTGTGGGCGATTGGTATTATCACTTGAGCAGACAGTGGTGGGCGCTGGCTGGCCTAGGAAATCTAGAGACATAGGAGCTTAGATGCTGGCTAGCTCGTGCAGAAAAGCTTTCGTGGGCGAAGGGGAAGTGATCGAGGTGGCCCCTGAAAGTGAGCGTCGGCTCCCTCATTTGGAGACAGAAAGGTGAGCATGCCAGGCAGAGGAAGGGGGCTGGCAGCATCGTGCGGCTGGGCGCGCGTGAGGGCCTGAGAACTCACGAGCTGCTGTCTGTTTTTCTGCCCGTGCCCACCCCCACCCCTTCCCCCCTGCAGGCTCCCTGTTCTCCACCCTGAAGCCCCCCGACGCCGTGTTCAAGGTGGTGTTCTGGCTGGGCTACTTCAACAGCTGCCTCAACCCCATCATCTACCCGTGCTCCAGCAAGGAGTTCAAGCGCGCCTTCGTGCGCCTGCTGGGCTGCCAGTGCCGCGCGCGCCGCCGCCGCCGCCGCCGCCGCCGCCGCCTGGGCGGCCGCGCCTACACCTACCGGCCGTGGACGCGCGGCGGCTCGCTGGAGCGCTCGCAGTCGCGCAAGGACTCGCTGGACGACAGCGGCAGCTGCCTGAGCGGCAGCCAGCGGACCCTGCCCTCGGCCTCGCCGAGCCCCGGCTACCTGGGCCGCGGCGCGCCGCCGCCCGTCGAGCTGTGCGCCTTCCCGGACTGGAAGGCGCCCGGGGCCCTCCTGAGCCTCCCCGAGCCCCCCGGCCACCGCGGCCACCGCGACTCGGGCCCGCTCTTCACCTTCAAGCTCCTGGCGGAGCCCGAGAGCCCCGGCACCACCGACGCGGGTTCCAGCAACGGGGGCTGCGAGGCCGCGGCCGATGTGGCCAACGGGCAGCCGGGCTTCAAAAGCAACATGCCCCTGGCGCCCGGGCCGATGTAGGGCCTCCCCACCCCCAGCCCCTGCGCACAGCGTCCTTTTCCCTGGGGAGGAAATCACCGTCGGGGGAGGGGGGACGTCGGCACCCGGGGGCCCGGGCCCAAGGGGAAACGGGGGGAGGGAGGGCGGGGAGAGGGGCAGCTGCTTTTCTGGCAGGGGCACGGGCCGAGCATGCTGAGAGCCTCGGGGACCCGACGCCGGCCGGGATTACGTCTCTCTCTCTGTCTGTATATATATAAACGAGTCCCCCTGTACATGTATTTAACCGTGGGTGCACGTGCGTGTGTCTGTGCGGTGTATGTGTGGTCTGCATGTGTGCGTGTGTGGGGCAGAGTGTGGGTGCGAGTGTGCGCCCAGGAGGCAGCGGGGTGGGGGAGGGGTCCTTGTTTGTCTTGTAACTTTGTACCTCTCAGGCCCCTCGTACTACACTGAACCATGGCACTTTGGCAGGGTTTGGGAACAAAGCCGGATATTAAAGGTCGTGTCTCCTGTGTGGCTTGGAGTAGTTTGTGATCGGGGTGGCAGGCAGGGTCTGGGAGCTTCCTTTTCCGTATCCTTCAAGTTTGTCCCTGTCCATTCCGCAGGTTCTATGGGCAACCGTTGTGCTGCCCCACTCCATTTCTGCTTTTGCCATTACTGCCCCCCAGAGCTAAACAAATCTGACCCTGTGGCTGGAAGTGTCCCATAAATCCTGCGCGCCTGCTTTGGATTCAGCGTCTAAATCCTCCTGCTGTGGGTAGGTAGCACTGGGCAATGCCTGGCCTGGCCCTGACCTCCAAGGCCCTAATCCTCGTTGGGAATCCCTGGTGAGGACCCTACGTGAGCCTGTCATCTGAGAGGGGATGGAATCCAGGCAGAGAGATGGGCTGATTCCTTTCTCCTCCTGGCACCCCTAGGCCAAACACTCCATTGTTTGTGCGCACAGAACCTGAAAAAGAAATCTAGAATGCAGAATTTTCTGGGTAAGATGTGGACCCATGTGGCTAAGAAGCACACATGGGCACAAGGACCCTCCTAAAGCTCCCCTAACTGGCACGCCTGCCTGGGAAAGAAGCACTGAGGCTAGTCCCGCAGTCCCATGGAGCACTCCTTAGAGAAGGTAACCGGGTAACCTGAGTTCTAGTCTCCGGCCTGATACCGTTCACTGCGTAGCCTGGAGAAAGTCACAGCCCCTCCCTAGATCTGGGTTTCACGTCTGTCTGATTGATGGATGAGTCTAAGGTCTTTTCTGCCTCTAAAAGAATAAAGGATGGAGAACAAAACAAGGAACATTTTTCTTCCCTGAATTTCCAAAGAGGCATGAGAGGAACAAGCCCACTTCAATCCCTTGCTTTTTCTATTATAAGTTGAGTTTCATAATTGTTCAAGTGGCAAGAGCCTCCTGCACTAATATTAGGACATCAATCTCTTACAGGTGATTGAAATAGAAAATGCTTTAGGAGGAGAGGGGTAGTCATTCATGTAGCTGAAAAATGTAAGGAGTATCAGGCGTGGCTGGAACTAGAGGCTTACACAAAACTGTTAGCTGGATCACAGGTTTGCTCTAGTTTTATGTCGCTCCCATGTTTTAGCTCTGCTTATCTTTACACGATGTCCTTATTTCCTTTCTGAACTAGCTTTCTCATACCATTATTACAACTTGAACCCCACCCACACCCCCCCCCCAAAAAAGGGGTTTCCAGGAACTCTGCAAAAAAGAGAAGTCCTGGGAAGCTAGAGGTTCTGTATTGCAGACCCCTGTAAGATTCTAATGAACACTCCTGATATTCTTTCCAGAAAAATACACATACAGGAAAAAAATACATTTTCATACAATTTTAGGTGACTCGCCCCTGTTTAAGATCTGATTTACTGAGAGCCCAGATCCATAGATGATTTGAGTTAAACTGGATTTTCAGAAGTATGTGAGCCAATCCCCTCATCTTTACAAATGGTTAGATGGAGGTGAATAACTTGACCACGTCAGACTAAACTAGACACCAGTTGTCTGCCTTCCTGTGCAGTACCTTTTACATTCCCTTGTGCTGCCGTCTTGGGGATGAGTATGTCCTTCAAAAGAAAGCAGGTCTCTTCTTGACCTGATCGAGAAAAAGTCCTAGAGAAAGAGGACACTGAACCCAGTTCCCAGGGAAGAAGGAACAGTCTGGGCACAGTCCTCTGAAAACGTTTTGTCAGCAACACAAATCTTCAAATCAGCCCGATGGAAGTGCAGCCCAGCGGGGAAAGGGGGACAGAGCCACACCCCCTTGGCCTCCTCATGCGCCTCAGCCCCTGCCCATGCCCTGCCCCAAGCATCCTAGGACTCCACACAGTTACATTTGAAAACCACTGGTCTAGCGCAAGGGCCTAGGACTGGGAGTCAGTGGGCCTACCTTCAAGTCAGACTCTTATGTGACCTTGAGCAGTTCACCTTGCTTCTTCTGATCTGGTTCCCCGTCTATCAAATGGGCATGATCATCACAGCCCACCAGGAAGTACAAAGGATTCAGTGAGCTCATTGTGCTATAAGCACTCAACTGTGAATCACTGGGCAGATGCAACTCATAATTTGGACCTCAGATATCTGAAGTCAGAGGCACCAAGGCATTTCCTGAGCCGCTCAGCTCTGATGAGCTCACACATTACTGATGTTTGGAGGCCGCCCAAGCAGCGCCAGGAGGCAGGGGCAGCCTCCTGATCTTTCCCGAAGGAAGGTAGGCCAGGCAGTGGCTCACATCCCCAGAAAGTACTAGGTTCCAGACTCTCCCCACAGCACAGCCTGCATTATGCTGACCTCTCCAGGTTCACCTGCCTGTGGTCAGGGCCAGGGAGGGCCTGGAGTTCAAGAGACCTTGAGGCAAACAGTTCCTCTCTACTCTGACCTCCACTGGTGGCAACACAGCCCTTCTTTATTCTCGCCAGCCACTCAACACTCCTGGGTCATTTGTTACCCTTGAGGCGTGCACAGAAACATCAGCCAACGAAAGAGGTAAGTGGCTTGGCAGGATGGGATAATAGTTAACCCTGCAGATCTGGGCTCAAATCCCACCTCTGCCATTTAGTAGCTGTGGGACTTTGGGCAACTCATGGCATGGGTGTAAACCTCAGTTTCCTCAACTGTAAGGATAGCAATAATAGTATCTACTTCATAGGGATATTAGGAGGAACAAATGACACTTTGAGGGTAAAACAACACCCAGCCAGTCGCTTGGACAACATCAGAGAAACAGTAGCTATTAGCAGAGGTATTGTCGTTCAATTCTTTACTATGATATGTGACCTTTAGGAAAGCTGAATAAAGAGACAAAGAAAATAAATTGGGTGCTATTCATCAGATTCTAGGGTTTAAGGACTCAGGGATCACCTTGAAGAAGAAAGACAGTTCATGACAGACTAAAAGAATTTTGTGTCATAGGGTAAAGAGGGATCAACCCAAACTACAAGTAAAAATGAAATGTAATAAAAGTTATGAGTGAGTTTGTTACACCTCAACAGATAACTAGAAATGAAGGGAAGACCTAAGATTTCTACTTAAGAGTCTGACCCTGGATTCACATTCATCACCATTACCCCTGTCACCTAGCTGGTGTCCAGTAAGTATTCATCCTCTCTTGACAGAGCTAATGAAATCCTGGGCAAGATCTGAGGTCTGGTGCCACCCAACCTTGACTTGCAAAGTAGACAGAGGAAAGAGAATAAGAAATCAGGCCAGGAAGTAAGGTGCTCTGTGGTTTGATTGTTTCCCCACAGGGTTTATTGAGGTCTAATTGACCAATAAATATTGTGTATATTTAAGGTTACAACGTGATATTTTGGTAAACATATACATTGTGAAGTGGAATTACCACACTCAAGCTAATTAACATATCAATCACCTCACAGTTACCATGTGTGTGTGTGTGTGTGTGTGTGTGTGTGTGACTTAAGATTTACTCTCTTAGCGAATTTTAAGTATACAACATGGTGCTATTAACTATAGTCCTCATATTGTACATTAGGTCTCCTGAACTTCTTCATCCTGAGTGACTGAAACTCTGTAGTTTGACATCTGCCCAGTTCCCCTACCCCCAGCCCCTGGCAACCACCATTCTACTCTCTGCTTTTATGAATCAGTGTTTTTAGATTTCACATTTGAGTGTAGATGAGGTCAGGCCATATTTGTCTGTATCTGACATTTCACTCAGTATAATGACCTCTAGGTGTATCCCTGTTGTGGCAAATGGCAGGATTTTCTTCATCCTTAGGGCTGAGTAACGTTTTATGATACATTAGGGCAGGTAGCTCTGTGCTTCCCAATCTCAAGAACCTCCTAAGTTTATTGAGTAATGCATTCATTTGCTAGGGGTGCCATAACAAAGTACCATGGACGGAGTGGCTTAGACAACAGAAATTTATTTTTTCACACTTCTGGAGGCTCCGGTCTGAGATGAAGGTGTCTGCAGAGTTGGTTTTCTCTGACATCTCTCTCCTTGGCTTCTGGGTAGCCGTCCCCTCACTGTGGCCTTTCAGTCTTTCTTCTGTGGATGTCTGTAGCCAAGTATCCTCTTCTTATGAGGACACTAATCATGTTGGATTATGGCTCATCCTAACAGCCTCATTGTACATTACTTAACTCTAAATACAGTCACATTCTAAAGTGTTGGGGGGTTAGGAATTCAACATATGGATTAAGGGTAGGGGGTGGAGACAACTAAGCCCATAACAAGCATCAATATCCCAGAACCTTGAGACTAAAGTGATGTAAGAAGGACACACTAATGAGGTAAGCATTAGTATTGTCTCATGTTTAGACTTAAAGAAGTTTAAGACCTAGTTCAAGACCATGTGGCTTGCAGGTGGAAGAGGCAGGACTTGGATCCAACAGCCCGCTGACCTTGCTCTGCACACTCCCAGCCTGGAGAAGCTACATGGGAAGGAGTGCCTCTCGGCTTCCTGCTTCTCCAGGCGCCCTTCTCTCCCGCCATCCTTTGGTCTTGGGCTTTTAGAAAACAAAAGCCAAGAAACTTTGCAAGTCTCTGCTTCCCTTCTATCCAGGCCTCACCTGGAGCATGGAAGCACACAGCCTGCTGCCAGTTTGAGTGAAGGGGAAGGGATGGGAGAAGGCAGAAACAGGAGTGAATATCTCAAAACATCATCCAGTCTCACCACCTAAATGTCCGATCCATCCCTGTCTGAACGGTGCATCAGCACTGAGATGCTCCACATGGGTGCACGCATGCACGTGGAGGGCGAAGCTCGCCGACTCAGCCAGCGGTGCAGGGGTGCAGTGCACACGGCTATGCAGCCCCAGAGCATGCCCAGCTCCTGCAGAGCGGGATTGGTGAGGCAGCATCTGCATGGCAGTCGGGGTTCCTTCCCTCCCCACCTGAGTCCAGGACAGCTCAGCAGGGGCCCCACGGGCTTTCCCCTGCGGCAGAGTCAGCAGAGGTTCCCTATCCCGGAGGGACCACTGCTGCCCAGCTCTAGGCTCTGACCTGCCCACCCTGGCCCAGGGCTTCCCTCTCTCCCCACCACTCGGAAACACGTGCAAGGAAATGGCAGGGGGCCTCGGATGCCCTGGTGACAAGATCTGACCCTGAGTTAGAAACAGGAGCATCCGCTTGGAATAAAAGCTGGGTGTGCGCGCTGTGAGCCCTGGAGGGAAGACACTCAGCCTGGCCCCTGAGAGTTTGTAGCTCTGAGGGGCCTGCAGGCATGGCCCCAGGGAAGGCAGTGAGCTCACAGGAAGCACCAGGAGACTGAGGGGCAATGGTTACACATGTGGTTCCTGCTTCATACAACTTGCAGGAAGCAGTTACGGTATCAGGAAGGTGACAGGAGAAAAGGCATTCACAGGGTCTCCCAGAAACATACAGGGAGGCTTTTGAAGTGGGCCTGAGGTTTGCTAGATAGGGGCTACTAGTTAGAAATATTAACGATTCATATGCCCATGACCTAATTCGCACCCTGTGACGGAGGGGACTCGGACTAGTCACGTTGGGAGGAGATGGGTGCTCAGAGGCTGGCTCTTGCTTTTGGTACCAAGAGCTGGGCCTGTGGGTCTCAAACTCAGAGAGCAGAAGAACCACTCTGGGGCTTATTAAAAATACAGACTCACTCCACCACCTCTCGCGGCCTCGGGAAGATTTACTGGGTGGAGGGAAAGCCCAGCAGTCAGCATTTTAGCAAATGATCCAGCTGGCCCACAGAGCACATTTTGAGAAGCACTGGACTTCCGCGTGCACCCCATCAAGAAAAGGACCACGTTTGACCCCCCCTTGAGGTCCCCTACAGAGCCCACTTCTGGGCCCCACCGTGCTGAACACTAAGACTCTGGGGGCCCCATTGCACCAGGCTGACTTATGCCTGCCCTCTGCCTAAAGCCCGCGTGGCTTCAGAGAAAGTACCCCTCTCATTTGACCCTTATGTCCCAGACTGGTGATGTCCTCCCTCCTCCCTCCGTGGAGGAAGGAGCCTGGTCTCCGGGCCCCAGGACCGTGTTGGAAAAGCTCAGGGAGCCTGTGTTCAGAAATCAACCGGCCCTCGTTTTCATGCCTTTTACATGACGCCCGGAGTTTTCAATTTCCTCCTACATCTGTGGCGTTCGGTCTCTGTTTTCCTGCAGGGCTAGGATCCCCGATCGAGGGTCCCTGGGCAAGGGCGCAGGGCCCTCCCAGGTGCGCGGGTCTCTCTGCGGTGGCAGCACGCGGGCGCCGCGGCGTCTCCAGCTACGCGCAGCCAGGAAGACGATCGCTGCCGGAGCTGTCGCCGCCCGGAGCCTTGCGTCCTTCCTCGGTACGTGCGGAGACTGGGAAACAGTTCTTTAGACACTGCAGTGACCGAGACCGCAACACGCCCCCTTCCCCTGAGCAGGTGCTCGGATTGGGAACCACTCGGTCTTGAAGCGGACCCGGGCGCCACCTGCTGTCCAACGGCCCTAGGCGACAGAAGTGTAAAGGGAAAAAAGTTGCTTGGCAATGCCGCTGACGCTGCCTTGCCCACTTCCTCTGATCCCCACATTGGTGTTTCAGCTGCAACCAGACATTCTAGAAATCTGGGTTAGGGGTACCTAACCTGGGGTCATGTGTTGGTTTCGGGGAGATCTGGGAGCCCCCTAAAACGTTATGCAGAATGTAGCGCCTCTGCACCTTTTTTTCTGGAAGAAGTATGCATAGTTTTCATGAGTCTAACTACTATTTTATGGCCTGTGGACCGCGTGCCAGGCAATGTGCAAGCTGTTGGTGGAAAATGGTGGCCAAACAGACAGGTCGCTTCTGCTCCTGGACCTTAGATGAACTTTACCACAATCTGCAGGAGATTGAATAATGACTCCCAAATATGTCCATCCCTTGCTCCCAGAGATGTAAATGCCACCTTATAGGGCAAAGGGGACTTGACAGATATGATTAAGTTAAAAGATCTTGAAATAAGGAGATTATCCCGGTTTATCTCAGTGGACTCAATGTAATCACAAAGTCATTATAATAAGAGGAACACGGGAGGAATCAGAGACAGAAGGTGATGTGACAACAGCTACAGAGGACAGAAAAACATCTGAAGATGCTGCATTGCTAACTTTGAAGATGGGGGAAAAGGCTGTGAGCCAAAGGATTTAGGCGGCCTCTGGACACTGGCAAGGACAAGGAGATAGATTCTCCCTCGGAGCTGCCAGAAGGAACGGCTGTCACCTTGACTTTAACCCAGCAGAACTGCTTTCAGTCTTCCAGCCTCCAGACTGTAAGAGAATACACTGATGTTGTTTATGCTGCTAAGTTTGTAGTGAGTTGTTTCAGCGGCAACAGAAAACTAATACCCAACTTAGCAGCCCCTAAAAGTGGTAAGAGGCCCCATCCTGACAGTCCTTTCCGATGCTGAGGACCTCTATATCACCGGCCCTCCCCACCTCCAGGAGGAGAGAAGTCAGAGACAGAAGTGCACCTAACCCTGAGATAGGGGATTTGCTGACCTCCCCTGGGCCAAAGAGGTAAGTCAGTCTACATCTGAGTCCCCTTCTTGGAAATCTTTGGGATTTGTGGGGAACATAAAATTCAGGTTGCATTTTTCTACCTGGGCTATATAGAAATGTGCCAGGGACCCCACAAAGCCATTGAATAGACGTGGAGCTTCTCCCCAAGCCCCAGTTATACTAGATGCGATAAGAATTCAAACCTTTTTAACACAGGCGTACCTCAGCGATATTGCAGGTTCAGTTCCAGGCCACTGCAATAAAGTGAGGATGGCACTAAAACGACTTGTAATCTTTTTTGCCCGTGGAGGGTCTCCTATTATTTGTAAAATTGTGAAGCACAATAATGTGAAGAACCATAAAGTGAAGTGTGTCCGTGTAAACTACTAGACTCTTGAGAGAAAACAAAAGACGTCAAAGAAATGTTCCTTCAAGCTATTCTGAGGTGTGTATTTATCCTCCCCTGCCGTGGGTGATATTTTGGTGGGAAAACCTGAAAAGCTCCAGATTAAGAAACAGGCAACGTTGGACCAGCAGTGGAATGTGCGGAGGGTGAGGCAGGAGCATCCGGAAACTCTGAGAAGGAAGGGGAACTGCAGCCCACCTGGAAGGGTCTAGAAAGGCAAAGCAGAGGAGAAGGAGGGGGAGACCACAAGAACACACTGCAGTTCTTTGGCCACTGTGTCCGTAGAAACCCAGGAATGGAATTACCGAGACATATGGTAATTCTATGTTTAAGTTTCTAAGGAACTGCCATACTGTTCTCCATAGCAACTGCACCATTTTACGTTCCCACCATCAATGCAAAGGGTTTCAGGTTCTCCGCATCCTCATCAACACTTGTTATTATCTAGCGTTGTTTTGTTTGTTTTGTTTTTTGTAGTATCCATCAGAATGGGTATGAGATGATGTCTTACCGTTGTTTTGATTTGCATTTCCCTAAGGATTAATGATATTGAGCAACTTTTCATATGCTTGTTGTCCATTTATGTATCATTTCTTTTGGAGAAATGTCTATTCAAGTCTTCGGTCCATTTTTTTATGTTATTTTATTTCTTTGTTGTTGAGCTTCCAGTAAGTGTTTTAAGCCAGTTTTATTAGAGTATAATTTATAGAAAGTAAAATTCACTCTTTAATATGTGTATGGTTTGGTAAGTTTTGCCAATTTTTTACAGTCATGTAACCAACGCCCACAACCAAGATCTAGAACATTTTCATTACCCCCCAGATTTTTTATGCCCCTGTGCAGTCAATTTCCTCCCACAACCCTCCTTTCTGGTACCCATCGATATTCCCTATGGTTTCCCCAGTGCTGTATAAATTAAATTCTGTTATATTTAGCCTGCTGTACCTGGTTTTGTCTACTTTGCATGATGCTTTTGAAATTCATCCATATTGCTGCATGTGTTAGTAATTCATTCTTTTTTATTAATGAATGTTATTCCCTTGTATGGATAAACCACAATGTGTTGATTAATTCTGCAGTTTATGGACATGGGATTGTTTCCAGTTTTAGGATATTATAAATAAAGCTATAAACATTTGCCTACAGGTCTTTGTGTATAAAAATGTATATGTTTTCCTTTCTCATGGGTAAATACCTAGGAGTGAGATTTCTGAGTTGTATGAAAATGTATGTTTTGTTTTATAAAAACTGCCAAACTATTCTAAAATTGCTGTACCATTTTGTATTCCTCGTGACAATGCATGAGATTTCTTGTAGCTCCAATAAATCACCTATACCTGCTATTTAGACTTGTTTAGTCATTCTAGAAGGTTATAGTCTCTCTGTGACTTTAATTTTAACTTCCCTGATGACAAATAATAAATATTGCTTATTTGCCTTCTATACATCTTCTTTGATCATGTGTCCAAATCTTTTTCCCCTTTTTTATTGTTTTTGTTAATCTCATTGAGTTGTAAGAGTTCATTTTAGGTCCAATTCTTTTAACATCTTTGCGAATAGAATATTTTCTCCCAGTTTATGTCTTACATGTTCATTTCTTTAACAGTATCTTTTGTAGAGCAGGCATATACAACTTGGATGAAGTGCAAGTTATCCATTTTTTAATTTTATAGTTCATGCTTTTTATTGCCCTATCAGTGATTTTTTAATTTAAGGAGAATGCAGGGGATGTGGAATACAGGGTGGGGAATATAGTCAGTAATGTTGTAAAAACTATGTATGGCGTCAGATGGACACTAAACTTGTTGGGGAGTGCACTTTATAAATTATATGAATGCCTACCCACTGTGCTATACACCTGAAAATAATATAAAATAATATTGAATGTCACCTATCATTTTATTTTTAATTTTTTTATTTATTTTTGTAAGATTTATTTTATTGCTTGAGAGAAGCTGAGAGAGAAAGAGACAAGAGAGGAGGGCCCAGATTAGTCTCCATAGTTGCACATCATTAGTTGTGACATAGTCATTCCACGCAAGTGGATGTGGGGTCACATAGGGGCAGGAACCAAACTGGGGGCCTCCAGCATGGGAGGCAAGAACCTTCACCCCCATCCTAGCAGTTACCAGTTACACTACAGTTCTGCATATGGGTTTGCACAGGCAGGGGCCGGGATTCGATCCCCAGACCTCACAGTTGCAAGGCAAACGCTCATCCTGTTGAGGTATCCCAGCATCCCCAACTTAAAAAAATAGATATAGAGTCATGGCATATAGGGTGCAGTATAGGGAATATATTCAGCAGCATTTTAATAACTATGGGAGGTGTCAGATGGGTAGTAGGGGTCGTCATTTTGTGAGGTGTGTAAAGGTCTCATCATATTCTTTTGTACACCTGAAAATAAGAAGGAGGAGGAGGAGGAGAAGAGAAGGAGAAGAAAGTGAACCCAGCAGATAACGCTGCTCACTCTATGAGGCCTGTGGGGCACAGTTCATCTTTGAGCTGAGGCGTGCAGAGAAAGGAAAAATTAGTGCGGGAGTCATTGGGAGGACTGAATGGAGAAGGGAGGAGACCGTTGCTCTTGGTCCAAGAAACTTCTGAGGCCTCATTGGCTGGCCCTGTTCTGCAAGCAGAGAGAAGGGGGAGCTCCCCACAGAATCAAATAGTGACATGAATAATGTATGACTGCAGACAGGGGTGGGTGTCTCCTATGAGAAGGAGAGATGCTCCGAGGAAGCCTCTGGCCTAGTTGGTGGTAGAGGTGAGGCTAAGGGATAGCTTTTCCCAGGGAATGCAGCTTGAGCTGAGCTTCATAGGGGGAGGAAAGGAGCATTCCAGACAGAACAGTCGATGCAATGGCTCCACCAAGAGGATGCTTTCTGAAAAACCAGTGTGGATGCATGCAGGGCCTTGTGGGCTTTGGATGTCTTTGTCTTCATCCGAAGAAATTGGGAGCAAAAAAATGGGTAATGTGATCAGAAGCACATTTTGGAAAGATTAATCTGGCAACTGATTAGAGAATAAATTAGAGAAGGAATGGAGAGTTAGTGTTCTATCAAAGTTGGTTTATCCTCCTTGGTAAGATGACTATAATTTAAAACAACAAAAAATGAATCACACACACACACCAGAAAATAACAAGTCTTAGGGAAACTGGGATGGCTCAGCGAATTAAGTGCTCGCTTTGCAGCCCCAGAGACTGAGAATTGAATCACAGCCCCGGCCCATGGGGACCCATATGCTGAATTGGGGTGCGCCCCCAGATCAGTTCTTGCCGGGGCCTATGCAGGAGGCTCCTGGCCCAGTTCCTGCCATGTGCAGCCCTGCGCCAACCTATAGAGTGAAACTATATGGAAAACTGATGCTGTCAACTATAGAGACTGTTCTGGGCCCTCCCCCTTCTCTCTGTTTCTCTTTGTCTATCTCTCTATCAAAAAACAATAACAATAAATCTTTAAAAAAAAAAAAAAAGAGGGAAAGTCGGGATGGCTCAGCGGGTTAAGCACTCACTTTGAAGCCCCGAGGACCAAGGATCGAATCCCAGCTCCGGCCCAGGTGGACCCACATGCTGAACTGGGGTGTGCTTCTCAAACGCAGTGAGGCCCCCAGTTCTGTTCAAAATGATAATAATAATAAAAACAATAAAAATAAAAGAAAGAAAATAACAAGTCTTGGCAATGTTATGGAGAAATTGGAAACCTTGAACCTTGTTGCTGTGGATATAAAATGGTGCAGCCCGTATGGAACACAGATTGGCAGTTAGTTCCTCAGTAAATTAAACCTAGAATGACCGTTTGACCCAACAGTTTGACTGCTAGGTATATCTCCCCAAACAATTGAAAACGAGGACTCAAAACAAAAATTTGTACATGAATGTTCATAGTAGCACTATTCACAGTAGCCAAAAGATGGAAATAACCCAAATGTCCATCAACTAATGAAGGGATAAACAAAATCAGATATATCCATACCTATGGTGTATAATTCATCCATAAAAATGGATGAAGTACTGATACATGCTACAGCATAGATGAACCTTCAGGCTGAGTGAAAGGAGCCAGACACAAAAGTCCACATGTTGAAGGATTCCATTTATATGAAGAATCTAGAGTCAGCAAATTCATAGAGACAAAAACAGGCGAGTGGTTACCAGGGCTGAGAGGAGGGGCCATGGGGAATAAGTGATCATGGGTACAGGGGTTTTTTGGGGGGGTGATGAAATTCTAACACTAGATAGTGGTGAAGGTTGTATAACATTTTGAATGTATTAAATGTCACCATTGTAATCTTATATTGTGAGTATTTCACTACAATAAAATATTTAAAAGTTAGCTTGTCCTCTCCCTTTTGGGACCCCAGTTCCTTAATTTATGCAGGAAGAAAGTTGATCTCATTATGCCCTCCTGATCCTAGTTGTTTTTTTTAATTCCATAACTACTCAGGTAGTGTTCTTTGCACTCTGCCTACTTGTAGGATGATTTAAGTGGAACCCTGAATAGGCAATAATATCGAACCATAAATTGAGAAAGTACCCTCATTTTAGTCTCTTTTACTCCTGATTATCTCATGTTGAAAGTCTCAGTTTTATGCTAGTAAATCTCTAACACTCCTCTAACACTTGCTGATCTCTCTCTCTCTCTCTCTCTCTCTCTCTCTCTCTCTCTCTCTCTCTTTCTCTCTCTCCTCTCTCTCTCTCTCAATTATATTTTTTAAATAAAGAGATAGCAGACCTCAGGCTCAGAGCCTTAGGTGGGTGATCTCAGCATTCAATTTTAATAATTTTGTTTTCATTGTAGTTACTTTTACTGAAAACTTCTCTTTAGTACAAGTGGCACTTGTATTTGAACTATGCTGATGACATAAAAATTTTCCTCTTACCAGACATTTTACTAAGTGAAAAAAATATAAAATTATTTTAAGATGTGCGCGTCAATACTAGAGGACCACAGAAATAGCAGACACCATGATGTGCATATGCTAATGACTGAAGACTTGGAAACGGTACACTGTCCAATTACTGCTGTTACTTCTCAGAAACTATAGCCCGCAAACCTTTGCAAAATTATAGGTTGTGAACAAAGTTCTGGCTAGAACTCAGATTGTACCTCTACCCTGACATCGTGTCATTGTAATAGAGCAAGGGCCGCAGGCCAGGGAGAGCTTCGGTTTGGAAATTAAATGCTGAGGAGACAGGAGCTGACTTCTGGTCCAAGGCCTTTCAAGATGACCCTGAGGGTATTTGGTGATCTGCTGTGACTCCACCCCAGAATTCCCCAGCAGGGGAAGGGGTGACAGACAACAAAAAGAATGCCTGGTCAACATCACCACGTCCCAAAGCCTACCTCATTTCCAGAGAGGGACCTGTTAGCCACCCCTGAGCTAAGCAATTGTATAAGCTGACTGCCTACTTGATAAAAGGAGGAAGGGGAAAGTAGAGAGGTTAAGCACAATTTAATATTTTGATAAATTGCCCTGCTCATGTACTTTTAGATAATGAAGTCAGCTTGCATATTAGTCAACTCAGGCTGCCATAACAGAATACCACAGACTGGGGGGCTTAAAGAATAGAAATGTACTTCCTCACACTTCTGGAGGCTGGGAGTCTAAGAGCAGGATCTCAGGAGCGTGGGTGAGTTGCTACAAGGCCTCTCCCCTTGGCTTTCAGGTGGCCACCTGCTCACTATGTCCTCACATGACCTTTTCTCTGGGTGTATCCCTGGTGTCTCTTCCTCTTATAAGGACATCAGTCCTATTAGATTAAGGCCCCACCCTTATGATTTTTTTTTTTTAACCTTATTACCTATTCATAGGCTCTGCCTTCAAATACAGTCACATTGGGAATTAGGGCTTTACCATATGATGTGAGGAGAGATAATTCGGCCCATAAGAGTCAGAGTATGGAAATGTTCTGGAAGGATACGCAGCACACTGTTGTTGGTATTACTGGGGCGTGGTGCTGAGTTCCAAGTTAGTTCTGTTCTTCTACCTACATTTTTTTTTTTAAGATTTATTTATGGTTTTTGACAGAGAGAGAGATACAGAGATAGAGACAGAGAGAAGGGGGAGGGCCCAGAACAATCTCCATAGTTGCACATCATTGGTTTTCCAACATAGTTTCATTCTACAGGTGGGTGTGGGGCTGCACAGGGCAGGAACTGGGCCGGGGTCTTGCCCAGGTGAGAACTGAACTGAAGGGCACTGCCCAGTCCAGCATATGAGTCCACACGGGCTGGGGCCAGGGCCAGGATTTGATCCTCGGTCCCCAGGGCTGCAAAGTGAGCGCCTAACCAACCCACTGAGCTATCTGGGCTTCCCCTACCTACATTTTTTAAATGATGTTACTTTACGAGATGATGATGATGATGGTGATGGTGATGATGATAAAAGGATATTAATTGGAAGGGGTGCCACATTGTTGCCTGACCACTGCATCTCCAGAGGCCAACCAGCCCTGCATGTGAAGAGTCACGTGCCTCACTTCTAGGCCCCCAAGAAGGCTACTCTGCAAGCATTTGCATGCTTAGTGGGCAACAGTCCGTGAGTGCTAGGGAAGGAAAAGGGCCCAATGGGGAAATAGCATCCTGTGACAAGACTGTAGGCCGGATGTGTCTTTAGGAACCTCCAGTGTGTCTTTACCCCTTGGCCCCATCTAAGGTCCTGCACCCCCACACACAGGTCCCCAGCTCTAGTGGCAGAAGGTCCGGCAGAGTGGCCACTGGAGTGGGGGGGGGGGGGAGGTTAGAGTCTTAAGGTCCTTTCCAGCCCCCCACAGCCTCTCCAGTCATTTCTCGTCCCTCATTGTTTCTCTGAAGTCACCTCAGGGGCTCATGCAAGAAATCTGAGGAATCAACGCAAAGTAGCCTCTGTCCCCTGGATTTATGTATGCCTCCTAATTGCTTCCATGTCTGTGGTGGTTAGCCACTAATTATTAGGTGTTTTATCTCTGTCAGCATTTTCATAAACTGTTCCTTTCTGAGAGACATGATAAGTATTTCATCGAGGCCGAATTGGAGTGGAGGTGTGTGTACAGAGCAGATCCAGAGAGGGCTGGGGGCGTGGGGTGGTGGGCTGGGATTTTGAGGTTACATGTGGGGCTTTGAAGCTGGGAGCCGATGTGGTATAATAGAAAGTGCACTGAGCTATGGTGTACTGAAACAGTAATAAAATAACAGCTGCCTTTTCGTGTGCCAGGCACTACAAAGTCCTTTGTATCCTCTAATCCTTTTGCCAAAAAAATCTTAAATGGTGCTCTTACAAATGAGAGGCTGGAAGAGGGTCATCAACCAGCCAGGAAGAGGCGTGTGTCCACCGAAGAGTGGGTTTGGCTGCACAGAACCAAACACAAGTGACAGTGGTTTGAACAAGGCAGAAGATTTTTCGTTTCTCTCTCATGAGAAGTCTGGAGGTGGGCAGCCCAGGGACAGTGTCACTAGAGGCCCATGTCCCTTCTGATGTTTGCATGTACAGTCCTTCTGATGTGACCATCATATTCCTCCTCCGGGCAGGAAGAGGAAAGGGACAAGGGCAAAAGGCACATACAGCTGACTCCCTCCTCCTTTTAGGGAGATTTCCAGAAATTCTCATCTGTGTGCTTCTAACTGCATCATGTGACCACTGTTTTCTACAGGATGGCCGTTGTGTGCCTGCTATTGTGCTAAGCATGTACATATACCACTGCATTTACTTTTCATAATAGGACTTTCAGGAAGGTCTTTTCAGCCTCTGGATTCTAGTTTAATCCTTGCTATTATCTAGCTAAGTGGATAAATCCATTTCCCTCTCTGCCCCTAGGCTTTCTCCTTTGCTTTATGAGGAATTAGACTAAAATTAATAAAGAGTTCTTAACTTGGGGTCTACTGACCCCTATGAGGCCAGGGATAAAATTCTAGGGAGATGGTCATGAATTTGAATGAGGAAAAACATTGTATCTTATTTTCACTAACCTTTAGCTAAAATTTAGAATTTTCTTCCATTATGACGGTAGGGCATATACCACCACAGTATTAGTAGCAGAATCTGTGACTTTTCACCAGAGACATCAGAGTTTTTGTAACATATTATAGTTGTTCAGATATGTTAAAATATTGCTTTTTTTCATCACAACCTCAAAATTATGGTAATTATTACACCTACTATATTTAATGTGAGCATACAGACATATATCTCACAAATATGATTTATGTCACAAAGATTTTTTTTATATTTCAGTCACTTGTTTCAGTAGAATTGATTTTCTTTATAATCCTGTGTGTTGTGTGGTATGCACTAAACACAATGCTTTAAGAAGGGATCCAGGTTTCAGTGGACTGCCAAGGAAGCCAATAGAACAAAAGAGATGAACTCCTGCCCTGAGATCTCTGTCCCTCTGCCACTATTATGGGCCCCCTGCACAAGTCCCTTTCAGCTCTCTGTTTCCCCCAGCTCTCAGTTTCCTCTTCTGTAAAATGGGGACAATACATGCTTTGTCTAGCTCAGAGCTGCTGGAAGAACCGAAGCACTCTCAGATGCAGAGCTTATGCATGTTCAATTACAAAACATCAGCTTCTGAAGTGCTAAGTAAAGGCTGACTGAGTGTTATTAAATGATTCAATTTTAGCCCTATTGCCCAGAGATGCTGATATGTTTCTATCACTTTCAGATGTGTCCTATTACAGCCATATATTTTCTAATGCCAGACTGGGATTGAACTAATATAAAATTCAGTAACAAAGAGGAAAATGTACCTTAAGTGCACTTGGATGAACCTACTTAAGAACAACAGAAGGAGATAAAATGAGATTTAGCCAGTGGGTCATATAGCTTCAGTTATCTTAGGCTCTTTGAAAAGCTTGAGTTGGAATAACACGGTTTTAAAAAGTCACAGATCAACAAGTCATTTCTTCTGCCATCTCTAAACACAGCGATACTTGGACAAATGACAGGAAAGTTGGGAAAATTGATTTGTTTCCTTCATAATCCATGCCTTTAAAATATCTGTGAATATTTATTAAATATTCATTTATGAAGTCCACTGAGGCGGCCATAATTAATGTCTTAAACAGCAAAGTAAAGATCTACAAACTCTTTATTTGTTAAATTCTATTTTAGAAAGGACCTCAAATTATGTTCCACGTATTACCTAATGCTTAGTCTTGAAATCAAAGACACAAGGAGGTAAAGATGGTTTCTAAACAAACTTATAGTTTGATCAGTTTCCCCAAGAATTTATGGAAATACCATGGAATGTTTTTGTTGGAGAAGATGTTTGATGTATGCAGTGAAATCTATTCTTTATTGTGGCTTTGAGAGAATTTCAGTCTGATGCGGGGACCTGAGCTGAGAGAACCCAGCTAAAAGTCTGATGCTGAGAGAACTCAGCTGAAAGTTAGGCTGGGGGTGGGGGAAAGGGTGAATTTTTATGTTGCTAAAAAAGAAGAAAAGCCTACTTTTATATTTTAAAAATACAAACAGAGAATAAACCCTGGTTTTCTTATTTGGGGGCCAATAAGAGATCGTTCATTCATTCATTCATTCATTCATTCATTCATTTGCTCATTTGTTGACAAGTGTTTCTTAGCCTACTCTTTGCAAGGCACTGTGCAGAGCACTCAGAATACAGCCTATCTGGCCCCAGCTCTTGTGGAACATAAAGGCTAATGTTGATAACATTGAAATCTTTAAAAGACAGGCTCTGTTCTAAGTATTTTACATATGTCAATTCATTTATGCTTCCCAGTCACCCCAGGAGAAAGAGACTGTTATTATCCCCATCTGACAGATAGCAAATCAGAAGTTTATTGAGGTTAAGGAGCTTGTCCAAGTTCAGAGAACTAGTCAGGGACTGAGCTGGGATTCTGTCTTGGCCAGTATGATAGATACCACAATCCATGCTCTAAAATAGGTGTCAGCAAACTACAGCCCACTGATCAAGTTCAGGCCAATGCCTGCTTTTGTAAACAAAGTTTTATTGGAACATAGACACCTTCATTCATTTACAGTGTCTAGGCTGCTTTCATGTGACAACAGCAGTCCAGCAACTGCAGGAGAGACCATCTGGCCCACGGAGCCTCAAATAGTTACTACCTGGTGCTTTACAGGAAAGAAATGCCAACTTTTACTCTAAACTCTCTTATACGTTATCTCTAGAAGACAAATAAGAGGTGAGTACAGTAATTGAAAATATTTGTTGAAGTGCCATAATTCGTGAAATGGGTTCTATGAAAGAGAGTAACTGGAACAATGGGGTGTGGTTAAGAGATACACTCTGTAAAAAGTGAGTCCCCGGAGAGGGGACCTGTATGCTGACATCTGAATCCGGGGACTCAGCTTCTTGCTGAAGGATTTGTAGATTACTTAGCTCCCCAAATCCCCATTGCCACAGCTTTGACCTGAACAGAGGATGACAAAGAAACCAGTCTCCTTTCTGGAGTGAAAAAATTTCCTCCCCCTCAAAGGGAGCCCAAGAGGATTCAATGAGGGGAATGACAGCTGAAAATGTTCAGGATAGTGCTTGACACCCAACTGGCTTCTTTTTTCTTCTGACTCCTGCCTTTGACACCTGGTGGACTGAATTTGGCCCACTGCCTGAATTTGCAAAGGTTTGTACCCCATGAACACAGTGCTTTAAAATGGGCACCAACTTTTAATATAGAAAAGTGAGGCTCCAGCTGATGAGTCCCAGGGAAAAAATATGCTAGCTCAGTCATTCCATTTGTAGTTGGGTCACAGAATCCTTTTCTTGGTTCAGGTGGTCAAGGTTGAGGGCAGTCAGGCCAGTGAGCGCAAGATGTTCGCCTTGGCAGCGTTCTGGATGATGCTTCTAAGACTGTCAGTCTCCATTGTATATGGTACCTTCATCCATCCATCACCAGCATTAGAGGTCTCATTTTTAACCAGGCTCTCAGCCATTTGCTTGACACTGAAAAACTGCTGACTTTTCCTGCCAAGTATATATCCACATATATTTTCATAGCGATAGATCACCCTCAAAGGCCACTTCTCTTTTTTGCAGTTAAGGTTACTCGATTTGCCCACCCCTTTTGTTCTTTAGAAAAACACAGACTTTGTGGTTAGACCTAGATTTATGTTCTTCTTCTGTTCTAATAGCCATGTGAGCTTCGAGAAAACTTTTAACCTCTCTGAGCTTCAGTCTTAGCATTTGTAATAATAATGCCTACCCATGTTATCCATTTATACAATAGTTGAGTGCCCATTTTTTGTGCCAGGCACTGTGCTAGGCTCTAGGCATTTCTTTTTTCTTTTTTCTTTTTTTTTTCTTACTTTTTTTTTAAAAGATTTATTTTATTGTTTTTGACAGAGAGACAGAGAAAAGAGGGAGGGCCCAGAGCAGTCTCCATAGTTGTACATCATCAGTTTTCAACATGGTTTCGTTCCATAGAGCTGTGCAGGACGGGAACTGGGCTGGGGGCCTCCCACATGGGAAGCACACCCTAGTTCAGCATATAGGTCCGCATGGGCCAGGATACTATCCTTGGACCTCAGGGCTACAAGATGAGTGTTCAACTTGCTAAGCCATCCCAGCATCCCCTTAGTGTTGTTAATATGAATTTTTTTTTTTGTTCTCAAGAACTTCACTATGTTTTAGATAAGCCATTTCAATTCTTAACAACAGTTCTAGCAGGTCATTCCAAAAGTCTTAAAATCTCTTTAGGCAATTCATCAGAAGATTGAATTGCCCATTGTTTTGTCCACAAATTCCTAAAAGAGGATCCTTTGCCCATGTGATAACAGGACGTTCACAGACCCCTTCCAGCTGTAAATAAGACTGACATGGTCTGTGCCCTGGGAAAATAACAGAACTTCCCTCTGGATGAAAAACCTTGCTTTTCCTTTTACAGAGTTACCATAAGAGGCAAAATCTCCCTGGTGCCAGGAACTGATTGGTGGGTTTCCATCTGTAAAAAATGTGTTTCTTGTCTTGTGCTCTACACTTCAGCCGCATTCAATTACTTACAGTTAAAATCAAAAGCAAATAGAGATGAGCCTTGAAGATTCCCTGAGCAGACAAAACCAGTTCAGTCATTAATTTCGTTAATTGCCAGTCCCTGGGAAGAATATAGTCACTGCTCCCTCATTATACAAGCTGCCTTAAAACAATGTATCTCTGAGCCTCATTCTGTGTTTTGGCTTGAGTGCTTCCCAGGTTGCTAAACTGTCTTTTGGGTGTGTACACAATAAATTTTTACTAACTCTTGTTTCAGTGATTCATGGGTTTTACTTTGGCTATTTCTAAACCTTTGACATTTCATGGCACCTGAACAAGGGATCCAAAGAAGATGAACCCCTACAATTTGAAGGCCAGTGAGCAAACCAGGTACTGGGACCCACAGAGCCCTAACCTCTCACTATTTTCTCGCCAGTGTGGCTCTCCTTGGTAAGTCTCTCTTGGATCTGGGCTCTACGCTCTTTGCCTTCTGAGCTCCCCAACTTTACTGTGTACACTTGCTGTCTGTTTTCTGTTTTGTTTCCTGGTATCTGTTTCTGTTCATTGACATTTCTAGGCACATTAGCCATCCTGTTCAAGAGGGAAAAACATACAATTCCCTGTGTTTTGGAAAACAGAGCTCCTCATAAGTAAGATGTTTTAGGGAATCCAAAAGCAAGATAAGTTCTACTTTGCCCTTTTGGACAAGGGTCTTGTGTCTTTCTGGAAAAATGGGTGAACTTCTGGATAATTTGGAATTGTAATGGTCATTCTGGGGAAACTTTGTTTCAGATCAATTCTTCTTCAGGGGCACCCTTGAAAAGAAAGAATCTCAAACCTCTGGGAGACAATGGAATGCATCATATGGTATACAGAAGCTTCTTAAAGACAGAATTACTCCAAGAATAGCTCTAAAATGACACTTACTGCATGCAAATTAGTATTTTCAGTAAAAGACTGGCCGTCTGAGCAAGGAGCCTTAACTTAGTCCACCTGCCAGAAACACAATTTCTCTTGAATTTGGTACCTGAGCCATGGCTAAAAATTTTAAAAGATCTTTGTGTCTATCTGTACCTTTATGTATATTTGTGTATAGTGTTATAGATATGTGATATTTTTCTACTTCCAGATTGTATTTATTACCAAAATTAGTTTGTAGAAAACTTTATTCCATTGGTTTAAAGACAAACAAGTACTATATAAATTAAGTATACTCTCAGAAATTTAGGAACTAACCCAAATGTTTTCAAGTTCACATGATCTTGGATAATCTTTGACAGATAAAAGTTAGTTTAAGTTTGGTTGGTTTAATAAAAATAGACATGTTTTCACATGTCTTCAGAGCTGTCAATATTGAGTGTAATGCAAATTACAACTTTCTCTACCTGAGTTTACTGATCAAATAAGCTCAAGCTATCTCTATATGACAAAATTTTTCAACAAGAAAAATAACTTGAGATGATGGTTAGCTGTTGAATGTCCGACACAAGTGTAATTGTTAAAAGCAAGTAATTTAAATAAATTTAAATATGAAACATTTTTACAAATTTAAACTAAATCTGGATATTATTATCTGAATCATTTCCAAATAAGATAAACATTCCCCAGAATGCTTCTAATATTTTCATGATATCTTTCAGCCTCTCTGTTTTGTTTTGTTTTGGTTTTTTCTCTTAATGAGCAATTCCTCTTCTAACAGCTTAATTCAAGTACAGGCATACCTCATTTTATTGCACTTCACAGATGTTGTGTATCTTTACAAAGACCCTCCACCAGCAAAAAGATAATAACTCACTTTATTACAGTGGTCTGAAACTGAACCTGCTTTATCTTTGAGGTATGCCCATATCTCATTTGTGAAGACCTACCCAACTGGACTAATTGGATGCTGCTTCTTCTTGGAATGAAAAGAAAAGAGTTCTTCCTCTAGGCTCAGTACTGCTCTATCTCCTGTCCCCATCCCCCACTAGCCTGTGGACTCCTAGGGATGGGAAAAGCAAGGGATTGTGTCTTGTTTGGTTTCCTGTACCCAGCTACAGTCATAAGCCTGTCCCATGTTGTTATTATTGTCTCTAGCATTCATTAAACACTATGTGTCAAGCCTTGTGCTCCTGTCTTCTAGATTACATCATTTCTTTCTCCCAATAATTTTAAGAAAGACATTCCATTGCTACCCATCGCAGTTTCTACGTATGAGGTAAATGTATACATTAAA
This sequence comes from Craseonycteris thonglongyai, assembly GCA_004027555.1. Classification (NCBI taxonomy): domain Eukaryota; kingdom Metazoa; phylum Chordata; class Mammalia; order Chiroptera; family Craseonycteridae; genus Craseonycteris; species Craseonycteris thonglongyai. Next base: position 79,136 of record PVKE010001102.1, read on the forward strand.
AGTTAGAAACATTAAATAATTTTCCCCAAAGTCACATAGCTACGGTAGTCATGTGGCAGAGCCAGATTTAAAATAAACAAATTTAGAATTAAAATAAACAAATAATCGACCTAAAGCATTTTTTATAGCATGTAGCACCTAATAAGCCACAATCAATAAATGTTAGCTACTAGAATTATTGTCCAAAAAAAAGAAAAACGTATCTAAAGTTAAACAACTAGTAAAGTAAAAAGTCTGACATTGTAACTCAAGTTTAATTTATTTTGCTCAAAAATTCACAGCTTTTCTATTATTCTAGAATTTAACTAACAGGGCTTCTTACTGGTCATAAGAGGCCTAACCACTTACACTTTTGAAGTCCCTGCTGTACTAAAAATTAATAATAAAAGTTTTCAAATTTTTAAATATATTTTCAATGTTTATTTTTAATATATTAAAGCTTTGGCTTACATAAAAATACAACTGTGCATAACCTCACTTAGACATGAATTCAAAAAAACAAGTTTGATATCCTTCCTAAAAAAGTCCCTGCAGCTATTGGGGCAATCAGTTCTGTGAATTACAGAAAATTAATACTCTGCTGTCATTGCTGATTACCTGTCTGGCTACCTTAGAGATATTTCAATTCTGTATTCCTAGCAAAATTCCTGGGGTCTAACAGGCACTTAACAAAACATTTCTTAAATGAGTGTACAGGACAAAAGTTCACTTTTGGTTCCAGGACCTCTTAATACTCTTAAATATTGAGGACAATAAAAGGCTTTTATGTGGTTTATACATGTCAATATTTACTGTATTAGAAATTAGAACTTAAAAATTTTAGTATTAACTCTTTTAACAATACACCCATTATATGCTAACAAAGTTTTTGTAAATAATAACTTTATTTTCCAAAACAAATATATGTATATAGTGAAAAGAGTGTTTTACATTTTGCACTATGCAAACTAGCTTAAAAGAAAGCTGGATTCTCATAGCACCTTCTGCATACATTCAATCTATTGAGCTATCACAAGACACGGAGGCTCTGGAAAGCTCCATTGTACATTAATGACAGGAGTATGGAAAACGCAAACAGCGACTTAGTAATTATTATGAAAATTGTTTGATTTTCTGTTGGACCCCTTTGAAAGGCGTACTGAGAACCATTACAAGGAAAACTTGATTTTTGGACAAGGTTTATGCCTCCAGATTCCACTATATATTGCTAACATGAATGAGGTCAGAGTGAAGAAATAAAAAGAACACCATAGACTTTATTTAGAGTCAGACTTTCTCTTCTTTTTTTCCTATATGCTAACGCGGAGTCTTGCCGTAACCCAAGATGGCAACCGTCATTCATAGTTTAGGCCGTACGATGACGTCACAGCAACGCGCTTGTTCTGTGTATTTCACTACATTTCCCAGAATGCTTTGCAAACAGAGACGCCATTGGTCGGCGCCGACGGAAGTGCACTTAACGGAGAGGAAGTCAAGGATCCCAGAGTCTAGGAAGGTGAATAAGGGAGGATCGGTGAAACCGTGAGTAACCCCCTGGGTCTGTCTAGTTGGTGGTGAGGGACGCAGCCGGGGGACGAACTGTTGGGAAGTGAGGGATGGCGCCTTCTTAATCCTGGGACCTCAAACTCCTGGGTTATTCCAGTAGACTTAGGAACGGGGAGAAACAAAACATTGCTGTGTTGGCGAAGTCGTATTAAGATGTTGCTGTTTTAAGTTTCCTTGGGACGAGCTGGTGCGAATTCGAGCTCTTGTCGCGACACAAGAGTCGTTGGTGTGATTTTGCTGCAACCAGAAAGGTGGGGCTGCTGGCGATCTGACTCAGCTTTTACCGCAGTGGTTCTCAATTGGCTACACATTAGAATCACCTAGGATGCCTTTTTAAAACTATAAATGTCCTAGCCCTATGCCAGACCGATAAATCAGAATCTGTAAAGGATAAGATCTGAGCCGCAGTACTTGGTAAAGCGTCCCAAGTGTTAGGTTGTGCAGCATGGTTGAGTTTTAGTGCCTGATTGTGACCCCACCGGGGATCCTGATCAGGAGCACCTGTTCCAGGGAGGGCTCCCTTCAACCTGATTGGGCTCGAGTCTGTCACATGGATTTGGGTGAAATGGACGATCACTGTGTGGGCATGGATTGCATTTTGAGTTCCACCAGAAACGTATTCTTGACCTTTGTGTGATGGTGCTGGAAAGACAGGCCATAGTTTCTTATTTAGGACTTGGCTGTTCATCCTGAATAGGTTAGGGCCACTTTATTTATCTTGCCTTTGTTTTAGCTTCAGCCTTTTTTCGTTTGTTTGTTTGTTTGTTTTTGCTATCACGACAAAATGAGAGGAGTGGAAAGTCATGTTAAAATCGGTCTGTCTTGTTGCTTATAGTTCTAAAAGGGGTATCCAGTTAAAATGACATTTGGCATTATTTATGGGCTTATGGTGACATATATTTGTAGGATGAATTCTAATGAAAGGAAGTTAGGGTGTGTTTTGAGCTTTTGTGCAGAAGTTTGTTTACACGAGATAGGTAGGAGTGGCTTTTAATATAAGCACCATTACTTAACATGTTTTCTCTTTTGCCAGAGCCAGCTTCACCTCCCTCACTGATTTAGCATGGGGGAGAAGTCAGAAAACGGTAGGGCTCCAGAGGATCTGTTCAATGATTTGAAAGTTACAGATCCCCAGGAGGCAGAATGTGCTCGCCCTTCAGTTTCTGATCCCAAAGATCACCAGTCCCAGCACAAGCTGCTCAGGGGTGTTGAGGAGCATCCCCAGGAGGACCAGGAGGAAGAGGAGCACTTTCATGACTGTAGCGCCTCCTTTGAGAAGGAGGAACCAGGAGTGGACCAGGTAGAGAACAAACCTGATGACGATGTGAATTCCTCTGAACTAGATGAAGAATACCTAATGGAACTGGAAAAAAACATGCCCGAAGAAGAGAAACAGGTAAATATTATACTTACTATGCATGACCAGCCACATAAACTGCTTTTTAAAGTAAATAAATATGGCTGACATTGTAGCATGACCACTTCATCTGTGGTAATGAGTAGCTTGCTCTTCCGTGTCCTTGTTGCCTTAGTAGTGATGGATCTGAGGTGAATCGGGAGCATGACAGGGAAGCATTGAGTGTCTGGTTAGCAGAGAAATTTTCCTTTCTCTGTGAACTTTGAGTTCTTATGTTTCTTCTTGTGGTGATTATTTTCTGACATACAAGGGGTGTCCAGAAAGTATTGAGCCATGTAACCATTCTCATTGTATTGACAGTGACCGGATTTTTTTCCAGATAGCCCTCGTATGTGTACCTTATGTCTGTTATATGACCTTATCTATGGTTGGCTGATGAAGTTCCTGTAATGGACATTTTTTGGTCAGAATATATAGTTATGGAATGTTGCCTGTTTATGTTAATCCCATTTTAGCAAAAAATGACTGCCCGAATATCCTGGGCATGGTTTGGTTACAGAAGTCAATGACTAGCACCTGTATCATTTACATAGCATAGGAACAGAATTGTATATAATAGCAGCTAAAATATATTAAGCACCTATAATACCCCAGCTACTGAGCTTAAAATGTTATTTGTGTTTGCATTTAATCTTTCCAAATGCCTTATAAGACATATGCTGTTATCATTTCCCATGAGAGAAGAGAGCTCAAAGTGGTAACTTGCCCAAGATCACACATCTAATAAATAGCAGAATAGATTCTCAAACCCAGATCTATTTGATGCCAGAGCCAAAGAAAATATAATGTAGAATTTAATAACAAAACAACACTAATAAAATGTACACACCTTCCTATTTCTCTGCCTCCAGGCCCCATTTTTAACTGAGCAAGCCTTCACTTTTGGAGACAAGTCTTGGTGTCCTTCACATATCCTTCTGGTCTCATAAGCAAGGTCGTCCAAAGAGTTACCATAATGTCCTTGCTTGTCTGCGAAGAACTTGAATGAGATTTGTAGCTTAGCCTCTGAGAGCTCACTTGTTAAATAGGTTGTGATAGACTGGTGATGGGTGGAGATAATAAACATGCAGTGACAGTGGGAGTGGGGAGGTAGCATGAAATGGGGAGGAACATCTTTGTGTCTCTCCTTAGGCATTCTTCATTGTTACCTCTGTTGGTTTTTAATATATGTGGGTTAGTTTTTGTGCTAGCGTGTGCCGCCAGAAGAGGAGTTTAAAGGGCCAGAAGTGGCTTAGAAAGTAAAAATCAAGTGCTGTTTGATAACATTAGGGAAATGATTGTCCAGGAAGTGAGTTTTCATTTCAGCTTTCATATCACTGGCACAGGCTTTTTAGAAAAACATCTATGTTAAAATGATACTGGGGAAGCCGGGATGGCTCAGTGGGTTAAATGCTCACTTTGCAGCCCTAGGGCCTGAGGATTGAATCCCAGCCCCAGCCCGTGCGGACACATGTGCTGAACTGGGGCGTGTCCCCAGTTCAGTTCTCACCAGGGTGAGACCCCGGCCCAGTTCTTGCCCTGTGCAGCCCCGCGCCCACTGTGAAATGAAACTTATGTGGAAAAACTAGTGATGTGCAATTGTGGAGACTGTTCTGGGCCCTCACCCCTTCTCTCTGTCTCTCTGTATCTCTCTCTCTGTCAAAAACAATAAAAATAAATTTTTAAATGACACCAATGCTTTTCTGGTGCCTTAATATATTTTGTTGTGAAACTACAGTGAATTTTCCTAGTGCCCTTGGTTTGACAGTTGAGTGGTTTGGTTTAAGTGTTGTAAATAGTCTGCATTTCGTTCCCCATTTAGCAAAACATTTTTTGTCTCTTGGCCAGTTTTATTAGTATTAAAAATTATTTTTATTGCCTATAAATTGAGTATTCTAAATAGCACAGCACTTTTTAAACTTTATTCTTTATTTAAAAAAATGAGATATAATTTATATATAGTGAAACTGTTTTAAGTTCTAATGTATACAGTTCAGTGAGTTTTGACAGCTGTATACACCTGTGTATCTCACCCTATCAAGAAAGAGAACAAACATTTGTATCATGCCAGAGCTCCCTTCATGGGCCTTTAGCATTCATTCCTTCTCTCAGCCCTACCAACCCAGGAAACCACTCTTCTGATTCCTATCCCATTGGTTGGTTTCTCCTATTCCAGACTTTCATATAAATACCACTTTTAAAATATAAATATTTGGGGATGCCGGGATGGCTCAGCAGGTTGAGCACTCACTTTGCAGGTCCGAGGATCGAGTTCCAGCCCGTGTGGACCCATATGCTGAACTGTGGTGTGCTTCCCATGTGGTGGAGCCCCCAGTTTGGTTCCTGCTGGGGCAAGCCTCCATGTAGGAGGCCCCTAGTTTGGCCCCCCGGCTTGTGGGGGTGTACTTCCCATGTAGGAGGCCCCTGGCCCTGTGCGCCCTCCCTCCCTCCGCCCTGCCCACCTGTGTGGAATGAAACCATGTCGAAAAACTGATAAAGCACAACTGTGGGGACTACTCTGGGCCCTTCTCCTTCGCTCGCTCGCTCTCTCTCTCTCTCTCTCTCTGTCAAAAACAATAAAATAAATCTTCAAAAAAAAAAATAGATATATATATTTTGTATTAGTCCATATGTTTTCACAGCTTAATTGGACAATTTATAACATTACTGCATGTAAATAATGTGCTATAGTGATAGCAGTTATAGAAATGTAAACCATTAACTCCACAGTGAGGAAACAACCAATGAGAGTGTAGACTGCCTTTAGCTAACTGTGGTACTACTCTATTAGCCATTTTCATGCTGCTTTGGTAAATACCTTTGTGAAATTATTAGGAAACCAGCAAAATATGAAGAAATGACTCTTTGCTGCACATATGGTTTGGTTTTATAGATCATTGGGAACAGGATATCTTTAAACTTGATTCTTTTAAAATAGACAAAGTGCAAATAATTCAACAACAAACTACAAATGGCCACAAAAAAAAAAAATGAAGACTTTAAGCCTTCCTAATTAAAACATGTCTCTTCTGTCTGATCAGAAAATTGATCTGATGTTGACAAAAAGACAATATAGAAATTCATGTTGGGTGTTTACATTGCTACATAATTTCTGTGGGATATAGGTATCAAATTTTTATATGCACTTCTCTTTAGACAAAGGCTATTAAGAGAACCTACAGTGATGGGAATGTTCTATATCTACACTGCCCAAAACAGTAGCCACCGGCCATCAGCTACCACATTTTAACAGTCATCTGGCTCTTGAGCACGTAGAATGTGGCTGGTATAGACGAGGAACTGAATTTTTTAATTTTAATGTTAGTTAACTGAAATAGTCACTTGTGACTCAGGAGTACCATATTGGATAGCCTTGCTTTAAACCTCTGAATCTCTTATAGTCATTTATATTACAGAACTTATGTACATGCACAGCTGTATATATAAAGATGTGTTGCAGCATCATTAATCATTTAGGAAATGATATTGAACATTTCTGGCATATTTTTACAGTAGTGTACAATGCAATTATTATGCCTATAATATAATGTTCAATGATGCAGGTTTGATAATATGATTTGTAATAAGAAATATATATTTGGTGTTTTTTCCAGTTCCTGGCACAGAATTCCTAGAACTCTTAGAATTTCCTAAATATTATAGTAAGAAATAAAGTTGTGTTTTGTTATTCACAACAAGCCCCTTTCAATGACACCTGAGTAATGTTAATGAGGTGGCTTTTGGAAAGCCCCATAAGGGTGAGGTCTGGTTGTCAAGAGTTTGGAGCCCCGCCACTAGGGAGGGGAGAGGGGCTGACATGATGAGGCCTCTATAAAAACCCAAAAAGATGGGGTTCAGGGAGCTTCTGAGTGGGTAAACCAAGTGGAGGTGCCAGGAGGATGACACACCCAGAGGGCATGGAAGCTCAGTGCCCCTTGCCCTATGCATGCCTTTCATCTGATGTTCCTGCATTATATCCTTTATAATAAACTAGTAATCTCATCAGTAAACTGTTTTCCTGAGTTCTATGAGCCACTCTAGCAAATTAATTGAACCTGAGGAGGAGGTTGCTCCAATTATCGATGGGTCAAGAGCAGAAGTGACAATCTAGACTTACAGATGGCATCTGAAGTGGGGGTAGGGTCTTGTGGGACTCTGAGCCCATGACCTGAGGGATCTGATGCTATCTCCAGGTAGACGGTGTCGGAACTGAATTAGACTATAGGACATAGTTGTTGTCCTCTGTAGGATTGGAGTTGCATGGTATGGAGAAACTCCTACATATCCTGTCACAGAAGTGTTCAGTATGGTTCTTGGAAGTAAAGGAGATACAAATGAGATGTGAGGTTATAGAACAAGTCGGTGAGGATTCATTTTTAAGCATCTGCAAGTATGTTTATACATAGGAATTTGGAAGGCGATACACCAAATTATGAAAGTAAGGAGTGTGATTATTGGGGAATTTTCACTTATATTTAATACATTTTTGTAATATTTGCTTTTTTATAGTAAGCATGTGTTATAATCAACAACAAAAAAAAGTTATTTAATTTTGAGACTATCAGTAAATAAAAACTTGGTTCTTTACAATCAGTTTGGACTTTTTACCAAAAAAGCAGATAAAGCTGACTTCCGAGGACTTGGGAGAGAAGTACTATCATAGGATCTGTGTATTGCTAAACGTTTCTCTTCTAACAGGATCAAGTATCAATAGCTTAAGTCTGTTATTCAATCTGACTTGACTTGCCTTGTGGTTGAGAAGATAATCTAGGCTCAAGTAGAGTGCCAGTTCTCAGCAGAACTCATAAATCAAGAATAATGGAGGAAGAAAGCAGTTAAGATTTGGTAAAAACTGGCAAAATTTCTTAAGGAAAGCAGAGAGAGAGAGTTAATTAGTTTCAGCAGCAAATCTTAACTATTTGTGAAAACTTATGTGGACATGACTAACCAGAGGAATGGAGTTTTTTGTTTTTTGACAGAGACAGAGAGACAGAGAGAAGGGGGAGGGCCCAGAGCAGTCTCCATAGTTGACAGCTTTAGTTTTCCATATAGTTTCACTCCACAGGTGGGCGCAGGGCTACACAGGGCAGGAACTGAGCCAGGAGCCTTCCACATAGGCCCCGGCAAGAACTGAACTGGGGGCACACCCCAGCTCAGCATATGGGTCCACATGGGCCGGGGCTGCGATTCAATTCTCGGTCTCTGGGGCTGCAGAGTGAGCACTTAACCCGCTGAGCCATCCCAGCTTCCCCAGGAATGGGATTTTAGCCAACATTTGATATGTACTAGATCTGCAAAGCAAATGTGTTATTTCCAAAGGCTTGGCTGAGGTGAAGGACAGGTCTGATTTGAAATGAGAATTATTGCTATAGTAACATGATATAAAGATGCTTAGTATTGGAACCGATAAAATGTACTGCATTGCTGCATTGTAGTGCTCTTGATCTTGTAAGAATCACCATATATGGAGCACTTGTCACATGAAGTTCTTAGGCCTCATGTATAATATTCCGGGTAATTCTTATGCACACACTAAAGTTTGAGGACCACTGTCATGGGACCTTGCACATGGTCTTCATTAAATAGTTTATAAGATGCAGAGATTTTATCTCATTCATTTATTCAAGAAATAGTTGTACTTCTTCCACATGCCAGGCATGTTTGAGGACCTTAGGGATACAATGGTGGAAAAGAAGGTTTCTTTTCTTTCGTAGGTATATTCTAGTTGGGAGGTATGAAAAAAATAGGATGAAATGAAGAAAGGGTGGGGATTAAAAGGATGGGAAGGTCAGGAAAGGCCTCTCTGGGGAGATGGCATTTCAGCAAAGGCTTAGAAAGGGAAAGGAGTCAAATGTGTGATGATCTGAGAGGGAAACATTCCATACAAGTGAAGTAGTTCATGTAAAGGCTCTAAGGTAGCTACACGCTTAGTGTATTCTTGGCATGGAAGGAATGGAAGGGCCAGTAGCTGGAGTATAGTGATTAAGAAGAATGTGGGGTGATGAAGTGAGGGTCTGATTATGGAACACTTGGTGAGCAATGCTAAGGAATCTGAACTTTATTGCAAGTGCAATAGAGCAGATGGGAAATTTTCAGCCAGAACAGAGATGGGAGTTATTTACATTTAGTAATAGTATGCTGGTGGTTGTGCAGAGAATGAAGGATGTGGGGAGGGGGAAGAGGCACAAGTAGAGCATTGAGACCAATTAGGGCCAAAAGCAGAAGCCTGGGCAAGATGATAGTAACTTGAACTGTGGCTCAAGTGAAGAGAAGTGAATGATGTCATTGCACATTTGGAGGCAGAGGTGACGGGACTGGTGGATTTGGTCGGAAGGGTTGGAGTGAGAAGATAGTATGGTTCCTTGTCTTCAGTTCCTGGCTGGTGGGTGAGGGAGGCCCTTCCAAACATGGAGAAAATGGAGGAGCTTGGAGTTCCTCAGGACTCTGGCAGTTTCACTCTTGCCTGCAAGTGAAAAAGTTGCTTTGTTTTTGTTTTTAAACTGTGAGCCAAAATGCCTACTTCATTTTTTTTTTTTTAATGGGTTTGCTCTTGGTGCCAGTTGTTTGCACATGGTATTCATTTACACATAGTAGACACACAGATCCATTTAAGTAAGGGATACAAATCTGTTGCTTGGTGAACATGAACTCAGCACATGGTTTCTGGAATTTTAAAGCATTTTCCTTAGGCTCTGAAAAGTACAGGATTGTTCTTTCCTTTAAGGCGGTTTTGTCTTTAACCAGGAACCATTACTGAAGTACTAAGACAGAAGTTTTATATCAGTCCTTTTCCTCTCAGTTTTCCTAAAAACCACATTACTTAATCCTTTTGATTTCCATGTTTCTGCTACCTCATTACATTATTTGTATAATGTTTCTGCTGCCTTATTACATTATTTTTTATAATTTTATCAGTGTTGTAAGAGTGGGCATATTTGTAGGGAACATTCTCTTGGTTGCTTCTAGAAAGTTTTCAGTTACTTTTCTATAGTGACTTGTATATTTTGTTAACCTCATAAGAAAATCCTTTCTGATTTGTTGTTTCCCTTGTATTTTATTTCTAATGGGCATCCTTTTGAACTAAGGTTTTCATATTTAACAAGTTTTTAAGAGTTTACCAGTATTGGGTTCAATGAATGCTATTGAAAATAAATGAAGTCCTAAAGTTTAAGAATTAAATTGGACCTTATATTTCTGACCCTGAATTTAAACCAGTGGGAATAAGGGTTATTTACTCCCAAACATTTGGAAGTTTAGTGTAAATTAAGTTTATTATCTGCTCTAACAAGCATCCCCGGGTCATTTTGATATTGGTAGACTGTGGCCACGCTTGGGAGACAGACTAAGATTGACACAGGTAACTAAGCTTCCAAAATGAAATATTGACCTACCAGTATAATGACTGTATCCAGAATCAGAAGACTAGTTTACTAATAGGATATTTTCTTTTACCCTCGTCATTGCCTAAGGTCTAAAAAAGATTTATTCTATTGTGCAGAATTTAAGCAGTACCAAAATAAGGAAATTGATCAATTGAGTTTTAAGAAATAGAATGTTCTAGGTGAAGAAATAAGGAAATATTTCCAAGATTAATTCTTCATAGATCAGTCATCTTTCCTCAGAAGGATAAGACTTAATGAGAGTCAGGTTTCAACTAAAGCTTAAATCCAGAGATCTTCCCTTCCCCTGGACTCCCTGTGGGTTTCTAAAAGTGATTGTGGAAAGAACAGATGTGTCTGTGTGTGTAAAGCAAATGATGTCTGATTTCAAAGAAAACAAAACTGAAGCTTTTGTTTATTTTTTAATGATAAAGAATTCCCGTCAGCATAATTTGTAGGACTGATGTCCTTAGCCTTTTTAGCCCTTTCTCATCCCACCTAGATGGGACTAAAACAAAGTTTTGTTACATGTGCCTTCATTTCCGAGTGCTTTAGCAAGTATGTACCTTTTTTTTTAACCCCCTTTTTACCCAAATGTGATTGATCTCTAGCTACTACGCTTAAGTTGATGCTGTTTTATTTTGTAGCAATTACATTACAAAGCTGCAGGGGGAAGCAGAGAGCGGCTGACAGATTCACAGTTGGCTTTCTCCCTGTTGTCTATTAAACTCATGCTCACTGCAGGATTATTTAAGAGAACATTTTAAAATGTATCTAATGCATTTTTTATCATTTAATAATGATAGAAGGGATATACATTTGTATTTATTGTTCATTGTCCTAAACCTAAAGTATAGGGAATATTCCTAGCCATCCACTGCATTGAGAGGGTCTCTGGTAGAGATTGGTACCGGTAGTTTTATAATTAATAATGGGATAGAGGAGAACCTTTTTCCACATTACACCAAAACTTCAAGTTGTATCAGTTGGATTTCTCTAAGATTTTGATTCACAGTTAGCCATTCCCCACACACTGAGGTTGAATTAAAGAGAAATTCTCCTATGTATCTTTTCTAGTACGTGTATGGTTTCACTTTTTATATTAGATCTCCAGTCCAATTGGAGTTTAGTCTTGTGTATTGTGTGACATATCGATCTAAGTTTATCTTTTTCCAATTGACCACATTGTACCAGCACCATTTTTCAAAGTCATCTTTGCCTCAGTGGCCCAGCTAAATTTTAGTGTCAGTTAAGACCAAATTTTTAACCTTTTCCAAATGCTCACCTTTACTTATTTGTAAGATTATCATTTAAAACCTAACTTAGTTTATAGTGGTATCATTTATCAAAGAACCTCATTTAGACTCAGATTGGATCACCATTCAGAGATTTGAGTGGTGATGAAATTTAAAAGTAACTGGAGAATTGGTCAATTTAAAAACCAGAGAAATGTACTGTTGAGTGGTTTTCTGCAATACAATATTTCAGAGCTTCTTCATCTTTAAGAAAGTATGGTTCTCCATGTCATGTGAAATTCTTTTACCCTGTGATCCAAGAAAATCATTCCTTGGAAAATAAATTACCTTTTCTTTAGGGCAGTGAAACATGTTAACTCTGTGCTTTACTTCTTACAGTAATTTCTATTCTCTATTCAGTTATTTCTTTCTGAAAGCAATTTTTATTTCCACATCTTGTGGAAGACAGTATAGTCTTGTGGTTAAGAACATGAACAGTTAGATCGCCTAGCTCCATTTAACTTGGTGTAAAGTGGGATAATAATAGTACCTATCTCATAAAATTGTTGTAAGGATTAAATAACTGACACATAAAGGCAACCAGAAGGTGTTAGTTATAGCTATTAAGTAAAAATTCAGCATGAGGGTAGACTGCCAAAATACTTAGGGGTCTGGTACCTCTAAGATTAAGTCATTTTTGGACACATTTCCCCCAAGGAGACAAGCATAAGTAAATTCTGCAGATTTTTAGAAGTATGCCAACCCCAGTCAATTGTCTATAAACTATCCTCCAAGTTAACTTATGAAGAACAAATTGAGTGTTTGGTTGGGGGTGAGAGAGGGACTTACAAATGTGGAAAGGGCACATGGGAAGCTTCTAGCAATGGGTTCTCTTTCTTTTGCTGAATAGCAGTTATGTTGGTGTATATTTTACACCCATGTGTTAAGCTATACATTGCTTTGTGTACATTTTTTCATGTATTCTAATTCTATCAGTTTCTGATAGTGGGATATTAAAATCTCTAACAATGTTGCATTATCTTTCTCTTAAATTCTGTCATTTTTTAATGTGTTTTATAACTGCTATTAGGTATATATATATTAGATTTTCCTGATTTATTGGACCCTTTTATCATCATGAAATATATCTTTTTTGTCTCTAGTAATATTTATTGTTATAAAGCCTATTGTGTCTGACATTACTGTAGATAGTATTTATTGCTTAATAGGTCACTGAGTTGTGATTGATCAGCTGAAAAAATAAAATGCCTGTCTTAGAATAATTGACCTGAAAAATAAGTTCTGGAGCCCATCTCTTTACCACTTCAACTTTTAGTCCTAGTTTTAAAGACACCGTGAGCTTTTCTTGGGCTGGCTGCTTAGGTTGGCCCTTAATCATTCATTCCTTCTTGGACAGACTTTGGATCTAGGCTTTGCCTGTTGAAATCTTAATGTTATGAATTTACTCAAGAATTATTTGAACTCTGAACACACACACTTCACAAGAACCTGATCAGGCAGTCTCAGTGATTCATTTGTGTTCATAGATGGCACTAGAGAAGAGATAATAGATCAAAAAGTAGCTTGGAATTAGAGTTAAAGCAGAGGAGACTGAAATATCTTATGGGATGGACATTAAACTCTAGTAACTTGTTGAGTTACCCTTCTCTAAAGAATTTTTGTCTTTGCAAATAACTGTTTTTAACATATTAAAGACCTTTGAGACCTGTGATACATTTATTCATGTAATTATGTAATTTTCTCTTTTAACTTATTAATGTTACCTTGCATTAACGTATTTTCTAATGTGAAACCAACATTTCCTTTCACTGTTTGTGTGTTAGAACATCAAACAATGATGCATTGTGTGTGTGTGTGTGTGTGTGTGAATTTAAAATTGATTGAATTTGCTGGTTTTGTTTTATAATTTTTAAACTAAATTTATTGGAGTAATAACAGTAGTTAATAACATAAATTTCTGGTGTACAACATTGTAATTCAGTATCTGTGTGTTCTATTGCATGTTTGCCATCCAAAATCTAGTTTCCTTTCACAACCATATATTTGACCCCTTTGCTCTCCCCCTACCTCCCTGTTCCTCTGGTAACCATCATGCTGTTGTCTGTATCTCTGAGTTTGTTAGTTGGTTCATTCGTTCCTTTTTTGTTTTACATCCCACATATGAGAACATTACCATCCAAGCACCTCCCTCCTTGGTAGTAGTACTAGGCCATGGCAGGGCAAGACGTCAATCGTGGTCTACTAGTGGACCACCAAACAATTTTGGGATGACCTCCTGAAAAATAAAATAGTCAGTGGATGGTGACACTTGGAGAAAATTAGAGGTATCCCTTGTCCTGAAAAAGTCTGCCCAGGCCTATACTAGGTAAATGTGGCCACATTCTTATATTTGGGTCACATCACCATCATTCATTTTATTTTGTCTATTCTCTCTCAGAGTAGTGCTTCTTCAGGTATGTTATATCTTAAAATATTGGATCAGCTGTACATCTAGCACATAGTAAATACCATAAAAATTAGATTCAGTTTATACTATACTACCTTTTAGTTTCTTTATTGAGATTAGTCAAATGCTCTGTTTACCCAGAGGATAACAATAAGGCATTTGGGAAGTACCCTGGTCTTGACAACCTATTTGCAAATCCCTGGAGACATGATATTTTTACCCTGCTTCCTAATCTTAAGAGTACCGGCAGTTTAGGCTCTGGGCTTCTCCTGTGCATGGAATACCCTGCTAACTGTATTTCCTCCCTTTGAAATTTGTATTTACTCAGAAGCTTCAAGAATAAAGGAAGAGAGTTTTGGAAATTCTGTTTTTAAAAAACACTGTCCAAAGGTGGCAGGCAGGCAGCCACTTCTGCTACTTGTGCTTTTGTCCACCACATTGCTAAGAGGTTCCTGGCTAAAAGTACACAGGGATTCAGTTCATGTCATCTTTGCTCTTCAGAATAAGTCACTTTGCCCTTGATTTTGATGGGTGGTGCTTAGCCATCTGTGTGGATTTCTTAGTTGTTAGAAGAAGCTAAGAAAAGAAAGATGTGCTTACCTGGGTTTCCTTACATTTCCAGCCAGCAGTACACTGCCCTGATCCTGCAGAAGAGGCTTGCCTGTTATGTACTCTACTCACATATCGGTGTCCCTCCTGTATGACAGACACCACAGTTGTCACTAAATAAGTGTTAAGTTGCTTATTTTACAAAAAAAAAAAAGTATAGCTCATATGTATTGAGCCGTTATCTGTGTTGCTGTATCATGAGCTTTACATATATAACCACATTAATCCATAAAACTATTAAAGCTTTATTTTTTAGATGAAGTAACTAAGGTTCAGAAAGATTTAGAACTTGTCTAAGATCATAAAGTTAATAAGTAGCAGTCCCAGAATTTGATTTTACAGTGATATGCATACCAGATATGTTGTTTAGTTTCAGTTTGAGTGAACAGAAATTAATACCTGCATTACCATTCCATGCAAAAGATAGAAACCTAGGAAACCTAGGTTTTGGGTTTTAAACATCAGAAGTGAAATTGATGATTAGCCAGATGTTTATGTATTTTTGTCTAAATCATTTGGGAGATTTATATAACACCCATTTTTCAAAAGTCAAGTTGCCACCTATTAAATTGCTGCCTATTAAATAGCTTACTGTGTAAAGAAAGCTGACCTTTTTGTTCACTTACAATAATATTATGACAAATTATGCAATTCTCTGGTCTCTTTTAGAAAAGAAGAGATGAGAGCACTAGACTGAAGGAGGAGGGAAATGAGCAGTTTAAGAAGGGAGGTAAGACAACTATTTCAGTAGAGGTCTGGTCCTCTTGACTCCTCATTCTTTTGTAGAGTCTGTGGAGAAACCCTAAAGAACATTTGGAAACAGCTAGCAAACCTGAACTGCTAACAGTGCAGCCTTACCTCCTAGAATCTTGTTTTTTTTAACCATGTCCAAATCATTCTCAGCTGCCATTGACCAGTGACATGTGTCTCTTGGCATAGGCATACTTTTTTTTTTCTGTAATCCACTATCTGTAAATCCAGAAATTAAGAGGAAAAATTCTTCAGCTGTTGCTTTGGAAAATTCTAGCCTGGAATGTTAAAAGGCTTTGCTGCCTTGTTGTGAAAATGGGGTCTGTTCCTCACTTTGTAGTAAGACTATAGAAACTGGCCCAGTGGTTCCAGCAGCGCCTCAGGGTGTTTTCATGTTGCCTCTTTCTTTGGATGCCTTAAATAAAGAGATGTTCTTCATGTCCTCCTGGAATAAGTCAGGTTCATTCTGATAATTTGGGGGAACTATTTGATCCTATAATAGCCTTTGTCACATCTCAAAGTGCATAGCTTTAGAAATCTGGGAGTAGTCACATTTTCTCCTAGTTATTTTTAAGTTTAAATCTTTTTTTTTATATCCTGGTTTGGCAATCATCACTTCGTGTTTTGTTTTTGTTTTTCCCTAAGAAAACAAGTGGTTCTAATTTTGAAAACACATCTCTTTGTATTTTAGTATTAAATATTTCAAACCTGAGAAATGTGCGAACAGGCAATTTTCCTTTAGTACCCTGACCATAGTTCTGTGTGTGGCAATGAATATATACATTTATCACCATTTTCTCTCTTAAGGTTTTTTAATCAACTACTGATTTTTACATTGTTGTGTTTAGTTCTATAAAATGTCTCTCCAAACATTTCTTGAAAGCAGTTTTAGCCAAGTTGATTCTGAAAGCACTATATCTTTAATGAAAATATATGCTTAGAATGTTTGTGTTTATGTCAGGCCATTAATTCCAGATTTCAGTATCTTTCATCTGTCCAGTTCCCAAGTCCCCTTTCAAAACTCCTTTCTAAATTGGAAAGCTGTGCATCCTGAGATCCTAAGGAATACATGAATATCAGGAAGAAAATCATAATGATCTCTCATCTTTTACCTTATCTTCAGATTATATAGAAGCTGAAAGTTCTTATAGTCAAGCCCTTCAGGTGTGCCCATCCTGCTTCCAAAAAGACCGATCTATTCTGTTTTCAAATAGAGCTGCTGCAAGGATGAAACAGGTATGTATCTGAACTTTTGTTTTTAAAGAAGCACGTGAACTTGCAGTGTTCTCATAGGGCAGCCTCTCGCCACAACTAGCAAAGGGGCTTGAATCTGCTGCGTTCCTTTTCCTGCATGCCTTTTCCTGCCCACGTATTTCTCTGATACAAAGGGCATAAGGACGATAGAAAAAGATGTTGAAAAACTTGAGTCAGATTAGTGTTCACATCCCTCATTAAAGTGGCTGAATGACCACTTTCATGGACGGAAGGCTGACAGAGTTGCCACCAAACTGGGGCAGGTTAGTGAAGCAAAGACTCAAGTTGTTCATGACCTCAAATAGCTACAGTGGCTTATCTTAGTCCTCTGGAATTCTAAAGACTCAAAAGTAAACACTGACTAAACCTCTGGACTTCAAGATACTGATTTGCAAGATTATGATTTTTCTGTTGAAAGTATGGACAGTGGGAAGAAATGTCCAAAAGCTTAGATGAGAGTAGCCCTCAAATGCAAAACAGGTGTCAAGGAAAGTTCAGAAGCATTTTGTTTTGAAAGGATTGAGAACCTGATATATCAGGGTGAGTGTAGAGTAGGGAAGATTACAGTTATATTTATTCTATACCATGTTGGTGTTAAAAGTTAGGTTTGTTGGGGAAGCCGGGATGGCTCAGTGGGTTAAGCGCTCACTTTGCAGCGCCAGGGACCGAGGATCGAATCCCGGCCCCGGCCCGTGCAGACCCATGTGCTGAACTGGAGAGTTCCCCCAGTTCAGTTATCTCTCTGTCTCTGTCTCTCTCTCTCTCTCTCTCTCTCTCTCTCTCAAAAACAATAAATAAATAAAATTAAATTTAAAAGTTAGGTTTGTTGATTTGTCTGATTCCTATTTAGTAATTTAGTAAATTTTGGTGGATTAAAAATGATGGTTTGAAAAAACAATACACCTGTTTTAACTATGGCTACTTATGTCCAAGGTACAAAGAGTAGGTTATTTAACATACCTTTAAGCGTCCGTAAAGCAGGCTGTAGATTGGGTGAAGTGGATTTTTTTTGTTTAGATTGGGTATCTACATCACTTTCTCTTTGATGTTGCCTGAAATTCTCTCGTGCCTCTTTCAAAGTCACTTTGGATGACCACGTTTCAGATCAGGGATGAGGGAGTGTGTATTAGTGCTTCAGTGGTTGGACATGTAGAAAAGTTTTGGGTTTTTATTTTCTGTTTGTTTTTTTAACCTGAACTTGTATGTTTTATTGGATTTAGTCTCCAAAGTGAAGTAATTTTAGAGTGATTATCATGTGCATAAGAGGAGAAATAATTCTAGACTATACACATTTTGTATTAGGGGAAATAACACAATTAAGTTCATATAAAACAATGTTCATTAACATATTTTACCATCAATCAAGTCACACCTAATAGTTTCTACACTTAGTTTGGAAAATTCTGATCTTTCATTTTTGCTTCTTGGAGACATCTTGTTCCATTCTCAGACTGGAAATTGTCATGGTGAAATGGACTCGAGGACACCTTCACTGTCAGAGAGTATGCACAATCTGGGTCCTGGGATTTGGGATTCTTTGTTTCTCTAACTGCCCAGTTACTGAGCTGCTGGGGTTAGACTGGTATAATCCACTGGCTTTCCCATTAGGGTAAGGTATGGACTTTTGTCTGTCACACCTGAGAATGCAGAGGAGAGTTGCCCTGTGACTGTTGCATTTACAAAGGATAGGTTTGCTAGTAGGATGGGTTGTTTTGTTCTTTTAAGTTATACTCTTAATATTTTAATATTCTAAAAGTAGAGACTTAAAATTTTCCACAATTAATGCACCAAAACAATGTAAGGACTGTATTCTGAGTTTTTCAAGGAAGGGATAGGTTAACTTACTTTAAGAATTTCTGAAAAGCAAGTTTGCAGGCTCAGCGTCCCTGACCAAGTGCCCCAGCCAAGCTTTACATTTCATATCTAGAGAGAGAAAAGACAAACGAGCTACACAGGAGCAGACAAAACCCTAAAAGAATAGGTTTTAAATTTTTTTTAAACTAGTATCCTCATGTATTATATACATTGTTTTATATATGTATATAGACTAAATTTAGGAAAAGATGATAAGTTCTGATTTTTCTACAAATTCCCTCTTACTCGCACCCCTCCTTGGAGACTATCGCTCTAAGCAGCAGGCAGCTCCTATTAGTAGAATATAAGCTGCGAACAAAGGATTCGGCAGTAAAATGCCATAATGCCTTGATCTGCAGGAGCCAATTGTTGACAAGATGCACTGCAACTTAATGATAGTTTCTTAGGGGCACAAAGAATACCACCTCAACAGATGTATACAGAAGTTGCAGATTCTCTTCTATTTCAGAAACTTTAAAATACGAAATTGTGAATCTTAAATTTATCAACATATGATGAGTTGGGGAAATACTGATTTATACCAAGTCATACAGATTTTTTCACTGCAGGACTTAGATCGTTTAATACGAGAATTGCTATATTGAACACTGGACGAGGTATAATATAGTTAATGTTTCCCAGACAACTCTGGAACCTTTTATGCTTATTGTGGGCAAAATACATGTGACATGAAATTGACCATTGTAACATTTTAGAGCATACAATTCAGTGCCACTAAGTATATTTATAAATGTTGTGCAGCCATCACCATCTGATTCCAGAAGTTTTTCATGACCCCAAAAGGACACCCTGTACCCATTCAACATTCACTCTCCATCCTGGAACTGTGTTTGATTGACTCCTAAAATTTCATCTGGCAGACATTGCTCTAAAATATTCTGCAAAATATTTAGTGTTTACTACTTTAGCCATTAATGGAAGTATCGAACATTTATTTGAACTAACATTTCTGTAATATTGTAGAAACCTTGTAATCTGGGGAAAATAATACATTTTAGACCTGAAAAAGTTAAATACCAGGGTAGTGTTGGAGTTGGAACTAGAATGTAATTTCTTTGCCATCCATTCTTTCCACTGTGCTATGCTTCTAGATTCAGCAAGTTTCTTATTTGGTGAATTGTTTTGCATTTTGGTTTCATCAGTGGATAAATTAAGGTTTATAACTGAGACTACATAACAAGCTGCACTGTGTGTCTGTAGATGGACCATCTGTATACTTTCTGAAAAGTACCACATTGAACATGATAGAACAGCTAGCCAAAAGGGAGGGTTCTTAATTCAGTTACTCACATGTCATTTGCCTGCTTATTGATCACAAAGTTTTCTTAGTGTCAGTATTCTAATGTAAAGTGTCTTGCAAGTATAATAGGTCAGTGACAGCAGTCTTTAAAGATATTTTAGGAAGAAGCTACTTGAATAATTTGTTGGCAAAGGACTTTCAAGTCAAAGCTGTCACCATATTTTGAATTTTAACTTGGAAGTAACTTGCATGTTTTTATGTGATTTCTTTGAAGAGCATTATGCATCTCCATAAGCAATTTTTCATGATCAGCTTATGTCATTGAGCCTTTGGGCCATTAAGCTAGAACTAGGGTGACACATATTAATGTTATATTTCCTTTTAGGACAAGAAAGAGATGGCCATCAGTGACTGCAGCAAAGGTACAACTTTTTTGGTCTTGTTACATGTTAACATTCAAGAGTGTTACCTAAGCTGGACAGAGAAGGCGAATCCTCGGTCAGGTGTGCACTTGTACATGTGCACCTTTCCTCTGAGGCCTTTAAGAAAGCTTTACGTTCAGCCTTTTAGAGTATTGCATGTAGTCATCTTAGTGTAAATGTGCTTTGGAAGAGATGATTTAATCAGTTTATCCTTTGTTAGTAAATATGTGAAGAAAAATTCGAACCTACCTTGGCAGCAGAATCTTGTAGAATAGAATCTACTTTCTATAGTGTCCAAAGTCCTTTCCTTTGGGTTTGACATTGGGGGGTCTTAACTGCTATTAGGGCATCTGGATCTATGTGTTTGGGGTGGGTGGGGTAGTAAAGGGCACTTTCTGTTAAGGAGTTGATACTCTCTTCAGATATATTTCTTCCAAACCTACTTGCCATCATTTTAATTACTCTTCCAGGTTCCACACACTGAATTGAGCCTTTGCTGTTATCTGAGTTCCATTATGGTCTTTTCTTCCCACCAAATTATAACGACACCCCAGACTTAGGATCCGTTAATTTTGTTTTGTTTTGTTTTCAAAATTTCATGATAGGCCAGTTGTCTTGCCTTTCTAACCAGCTTGTTATGGAGAACACACATAATCACTTTCCCTTGCATCTTACCACTGTCATGAGTTTTTGTGGCTATAATAATTACTACTTTTTTTGTAATTTGTATTTTTTTTTTTTCAGTTTTCCTTTGGGTAATAATTTCTTTGAATCATAGGGTTAGAAAGAACCTTATATGTTATCTAGTCGAACTCTCATAGTAAGCATGCATTCCCTCTTCTTTTTTTTTTCTTTTTTTTTTTCTTTACATAATTTGTCACCCTTTCTACTGGGGCTTTCTTTTCTTTGTATTGGAGCTTTATAGCACGTGAATGAAACTTGCTCATTAGAAATCAAGAAAACTATCTTGGGCTGATCTTGTATTATCTTGGGCTGGAATTAATTCTGAATATACAGTTTCGTTTGAAAGAAAGTATTTTAACCTCAATCTGAGGTATGTGGGTTTGAAAAGGTTAAATTAGGAACAAGCTGCTGATTTTCAAAGCTCCTTTCTTTAACCAAATAATGAGAATATGCCTTGCAATCTTGATTAACAGGGTATACACCAGGAAGCTGGGTTCACATCCAAGTGTAGTCGTAAGTGTAGGAGCCTTGTGAAGAGAATGAGGGGAAGCTAAGGGAAGTGCTTTCCAGATTTGTGTTTGGGTTTTGCTAAACCAGTATTCATATGCTTATACATGGTTGTTGTAGGCTACATGCATTGTACTCATAGGCAGAACACACTGACACACCAATACATACACACTCCCACTCAGGTCATATACCTTTTGGCCAAGGACTTACCTTATTTCTGGGGTCATATTGGAGCTCATTACTACTAATCATATGGAACAATATTTAATGCTTCTAATCTTAGGGTTTTTAGCCTTAACATAAATAAAGGTTAAGTTCATTTTGTTTATATGGACTGGGAAAGAAAATCACACTAGAGTAATATGTTGATTTTAGATGTTTTCACAAAGTAATCATGGAGAAAGTGTCATCTCATCAATATATATTTGCCTTATTAGAAACTGTTCACTAGTGAAGGGGACAGTGTCTGGATTAAAGTGTAAATTAGGGGGTTATGGGTATTTTTTGGTTGGTGTTTTTTTGGGGGATGGTTATTTGTTTGTTTTTAAGCTATAGTAGAGGTCGTTGGAGTGTTTCCTTTGGGTATCATGATATTGTAATTGAGAGTACTTCAAATAAATAGGATGTCCTGGGCTAAGGGGAGATTGTATATAAAGGTGAAATGTTAAAGAACATTGGGCTCTCAGAAAACATTCTCAACCAATACCCTCTCCAACTACTGTACCATTTCTCTGATCTCATCATTGAAAGAATTGAGTACTTACTGTCTGCCTTGCCTTCTCCCATTCTTTCCTCACCCCACATCATTAGGCTATTTCATCCGTGCCACTGAATCCTATCTTGTAAAGGTCACCAACAATTTCATCTTGCTCAATTCAATAGTTGTTTCTCTATCCTCACCCTCTGTGACCTCCCAACGTAATTTAATACACTGTATCGTCCCTCATTTTATCCGTTTCATTGGCTAGTAATACTTCTCATTCTCTTTTGCTGGCTTCTTTGTACACCTCAGCATTTTGAAAGTCCCTAGAACTTAGTTTTACATACAACCCTCTTCCCCACCCTCCTTTTTTTCCCTCTATTTTCTCCCTATGTGATCTAATCCAGTTCTGAAATTTTCAATGCCATCTATATGCTACAATTTTTATTTTCAGCTCTTCCAGTGGTCTGAAGCCCATTGCAAAGTTGACAACTTTTCTTAGATGTCTAGTAGACATTGCCCAGAATACACTCTGTTGCCTCTCGAGTCAACATGTGTGTACACACACACACACACATTTACAGGTATAACCTCAGTTGAGGCGTAGAAAAAAAAGAATGATAGCAGAACCTGCCACCAAACTGGTTTCCTTCAACTCTGTAATTTGTACCTTCCAGTTCTCTCTCACTTTTTCATTGTGCACTTGAGCTTCAGGTTCTAGCCTCTTCTGAACTCAGTGAAGGACAAGTAGGTGAAAACCAGGGTTCAGGGTATAGAGCAGGGTTTGATAAACTACAGCCACAAACTGAATCCAGGCTACCCACCTGCTTTTATACAGCCCGTGAGCTTAAGAGTGCTTTTTACATTTTTCAGTGGTTGGGAATAAAATCAAAAGAGAAATAATATTTGTAACACATGAAAACTATGTGAAATTCAAATTTCAGCATCCAGAAAGGTTTATTGGAACACAGCCACTCTTTTTGTTTAGGCATTGTCTGTGGTTGCTTTCATGCTACAATAGCAGAGTTGAATAGTTATGACAGAGATGGTCTGTCCTGCAAAGCCTAAAATCTTTAGTCTTGCCCTTTACAGAAAGTTTGTTGACACCAGGTATAGCCTTTGACAAATGGCTTCCTTTTAGACCCTGGAGGATGGTTAATAAAGAAACTTGGTATAGTTGAGAATACATAGGTCCTTTTTCTTCATGGT
This sequence comes from Craseonycteris thonglongyai, assembly GCA_004027555.1. Classification (NCBI taxonomy): domain Eukaryota; kingdom Metazoa; phylum Chordata; class Mammalia; order Chiroptera; family Craseonycteridae; genus Craseonycteris; species Craseonycteris thonglongyai. The sequence goes on from PVKE010001102.1 coordinate 102,411, forward strand.
AACAATTATTCCTTCTCTTTTTACAGCCATTCAGTTGAATCCCAGCTATATCAGGGCCATATTGAGGAGAGCAGAATTGTATGAGAAAACTGACAAGCTAGATGAAGCCTTGGAAGACTACAAATCCATATTAGAAAAAGACCCATCAGTACACCAAGCAAGAGAAGCTTGTATGGTAAACTAATTTTATTATTTTTCTTTTCCTTGTGTTGCTACTCAGAGAATCTTAAACAATCCTTTGGGACACAACTGAATTCCATTTCTGTGCTTTTCAGGAGTTTAGCAAACTATATGGGCAATAGAACTGCCCATGGTGGCCACTGACCCACTGTGACCACATACCATTTAATCTCCATTCTCAGAGTGTTATCTTTGTAAACCTTTAATCTCTAGGATTGACAGAACTTTATTTCATTGTTGGACTGGGAAAATCTTCTCCATTGTAGTTATACAATTCAGGTCAAAGTTAGTCTTAGTGTTATAGGTAATAAACTTTTGATTTTCTATCCATCCTTTTTTTTTATTCAGTCACCAAACTTCTATTTGTCATATGCCGACTGCATTTCCAATTGAATATATCCTAAAGTAACCTTATCTTTCTGAAAATGACCTATTCTTGTCCCCAGCACTGCATATCCTTTTTCTTCTAAGCATCATAATATTTTTGTGTCAGTTGTAAATTAGCTAAATGTTACTGGTTTTCCCCTTTTAGAAATAACCCTAGATTTATCGTTTTACCTTTAGCACCACTCTGATAGTCCCTAATGCACAGAGCAGCATATGCTTTTAGGATGTGTTACCGTATTGGATATGCATGTGTTATTGCCTCAAATGATGGATGTGCCAATAAGTTTGGTAAACACTGGCCTTAACTAAACAGGTGTCTTCACCACCAGACTTCTCTGAGAGCCATTAGGGTGGAGAGGTTTGTCATGAACCCCTTTATACAGCAGAGAGGCTGGCAGACAGGAACTGGAAAAGTACAGATACTGACTTTTATTTAAGCCAACTTTTTGTTTTTGTTTTTAATTGAGGCCATTTGCCAGCATCTAAAAATGGCAAGATTTTACGAGATCAAAATCTAAGTGAGACTCCTCTTGAAAATTGGCGTTGTGGACATAGTGGGTTCTTCTTGACCTCCTGCATGCTGCCATTCGGCTGGAGCTCTCCATCCCGCTGCTGAGCACACCACTTCCTGTAGCCTTCTGCCAGTTCCTGTCATCGGTGATATTTCCTGACTGGCCCCTGCTCTGCAGGATTTCCCACTTATTTCATGGGGCTGTCATTCCACTGAGCAAAACTGGGAAATGTTGACTGATCTTTCTACATTAACATCTTAAGTGGTTTGGGTTTTGTTTTGCTTTGTTTTTACATGTACTTGAGGCAAATTCCTTCAATAATAACAGATATTTTATTTATAAATGGAGTAATGGGAAACAGCCTGGTTTGGGTAATTAAAATCCATAAGCAATTTTGAACCAGTTATAATCCCTTATGTGATTTTTAACATACCTCTGAATGAGGGAATACTTAAAAATCATGGCCAAATTTTTGGTAGCTTTTATCCTTGTCATGTTAGTTTTAAGCCATCTATGAAAGGAAGCCTTTTATGTTATATGCATGAAGAATTTATTTATTTTGAATTATTATTATAACTGAGTTATTACTGGAAATCCAGAGTATTTGGGGCCAATTTCAGAGTTAAAAGTGGCCATAGGAGACTCAAATCCAGATTAGTGGTTCTCAACTGGGGATGATTAGGTTCCCAGGGACATTATCAATGTCTGGAGACATTGTCATGACAGGGAGGTACTAATGGCACCTAGTGGGTAGAGGCCAGCAATATTCTAGACATCCTACAGTGTACGGTACAGCACCCACAACAAAGCATCGCCCCGCCCAAGAGTTAGTAGTGCCAAGGTTTAAAACCACTGAGCTAGATGATCATTTAGGAACATCCAATATTGATCTAACCCTTTCTCAATAAATTAGATTACGTAAAGGAAAGACTTCAAGTTCAAAAATACAAATGAGCAAGAAATTAAAAATATAAATGTCACTCTAATCTTACCACCTAAGTATACCACTGTAAACATCAGGTATCCTTTCAGACATTTTTTGTGTGTATATGTTTGTTCACCTAATTTTTATTGCTGTCCTTTCTGGGCTTCTGTTGCCAAGAACTGGGAAGAGAACAGCAAACCAATCAAAACATCGTGTTACCTCATCCACAAACAAATACTTGGTTTTTTTTAATATTACACATATGTACCTAACCTGATCACACTTTCACATTAGGTTTTTAATGGTTCTCAAATTCAAAATAAGGCTGAGGGGTTTTTTATAAATCCGTATTTCTCCTCTTTTTCCCTCAGAGATTGCCTAAGCAAATAGAAGAACGTAATGAAAGACTAAAGGAAGAGATGTTAGGTAAGTTTGCCCTTACTTTCTCTTGACCATAAATAGCTGGGAAGCTGGGGCATCAACGTTTTTACTCACTAGACGAAGCTCCAACAGCAGCAACAGCTTCTGGGCCCTTCACTTGTGGGCGGCAATACATACCATGGGGCTGCCGAGTTCTGCGCTGCTCTCATTCTAGGAGGAGCAGTGTTGCTAACAGAATAGCAGCCTTTCAAACACCAAACTTCCATTTTCTTTTTCTTGGAAATTTTCCTGCCCTCAAGAATGCAAACACACTTCAACTTCCAGCCTGGCATACCACCAGCTATTTTTTCAAATCATGAATTTCATAAAAACAGTTGAGTTTCTTCACTGAGTAAACAACTTCAGGTTTTAAGTTCATAAGGATACAGTCACTGTCATGTCAGAACCAAGAGCATTTTTGACTTGAAAATGCTTTAGTGTTTGAGAGGACATGAGAGGGCAGGAATTAGAAGTAAACAGTGAGGGGGAGAAAAGACTGTAGGAGAAGGGTAGGGCGGATGGGTTCATTTGATCCATGTTTTAGTTACTTCTCTTATTTGACAAAGCATTCTATAGTTGGCATCGGAGAACATATCATTAACAGTCTTGCTTGACTGAGGGGAGTAAGGGTTGCTCTGGGTCTGTTATGTTCTTCCACGTGAACATATTCTGAATCTGTCATGTGAATTGCATTTCATTGTTGCAGTCACATGGGCCTAAATGAACAGTCATTTCCAGTAAATTAGGCCTGGCCATTTCTGACCATTAGGCCTCAGTTTCCACAAATGGGAACACATTTCCCAGCGCCGTCCTCCTAAGCAGACAGAGTTGATTGGGCTGCGGCCATTAGCCTGGACACCCAAAGCCCTGCGGGTGCACTCAGACCCAAGGGCAGCTGTTTCACACTCAGGAGCTTTCCTTAATCTTCCCCCAGTTTTTCCCAAAAAGGCTTTTTCCCTAACTTACGTATTTAATTGAACTTATCATCTTTGAGCAGAATAATTATTTTGGAGGTACTCATTCTTCAAAGAGGAAAAAGAGCATTTTTTCATCTATTCTAATAATGCTTCATTTTAGAAAAGAAAAAAAAAAAATTTGCATTTAGCTGAGCTAGATCTCACTTTGTGAATGACCGTAGTGGACATGGAAAAGATACTTAGGCATTGGTCTCTAGGGCCATATTTTTAAGCCAATACAAAACCATAAAGGGATGGGGACCAACTGAATCTTGCTGCATCGTCAATTTCAGATTAAACCAAATTTCCTTCTGTCCTTGTCTGTAAGTTCTCATGAGCTGTAGTTTCCTGTCTCCATGGCTTTGGGATTTATTTAGTGTGTTTCCTTCATGTGGAACATTCAAGTTGAATTCATTCTTTCAGTTGCTTCTGTAATGAAATCTCCCACTGACTTATGTGCTTGATAACTGTGTCAGTTTGTTGTTACACATGGTTAATTTCATGGCTAGACTGTTTTCATAATGAAAGTAGGATCATGAATGAAGTACTGCTTCTGGGTGTCATCCACCATAGGAGAGCCTAGAGGAGAGCGATCACTCTCCATGTGGAACCTCAGCCCCACAGGAGCTTTCTGGTGTTCTTTCTCTCGTGGTTACGATGGCCTGACTGCTCGTCTGCTCTATCCCTGGAGGGTAGTCACCCTGAGTGTAAAATCGTGTCACTTCCATAGAGGTGGAGCAAGCTTTTTGTAATGGACTGCACGATTTTTAGTCCTAACTTCTCTGGGAATGATGGTTTCTGCTGGAGAGCTGGCAATTAAAGATGTTAAAACCTGCTCAATATGGTTTGCCATTGGCATTTACAAAGTTATGCAATTATATAACAAAATTAGCTTTGATTTAGGTTTCCTGATATTTCATTGTTATTTTATAGGAACTCAGTGGATTTTTATGCATTGATTTTGTGTCCTACAACTTTATTGTATTTAATAGTCTTTTGGTGGAGTCTTTAGGGTTTTCTATATATAGAATCATATCATCTACAAATAGTGACAGTTTACTTTTTAATTCCCTATTTAGATGCTATTCTTTCTCTTGCCTGGTTGCTCTGACTAGGATTTTCAATACTATGTTGAATTAACAGTAGCAAGAGTGGACATCCCTGACTTGTTCCTGATTTAGAGGAAAAGCTTTGGTTTTTCACCATTGAGCATATTAGCTGAGGGTTTGTCATATGTGGCCTTTATTATGTTGAGGTACTTTTCCTTCTCTACCCATATTTTTTTGCTTGGTACTTGGGGTATGTTTTCTCATTTAGCAAGCGGAACTTTCCATTTTCTGTTCTGTTCTAGAGATAATAGTGAACTGTGAGGCTATGAAGGCAGGGACATAAAAAGGGAAGGACAGAGAATGATACCATATGTGTTAGGTTGGGTCCTCAGAGAACCAAGCCAAGACTGGATTCGAAGTACACAAAATTTGTTGGGGGAAACACCTGCAGGGGAAATGGGGCAGAGTGACTGAGTGGGAGAGCTGTCATCCCTGTGAGGAGAGAGGAAAGTCAAGTAGGAAAAGTGCTAAGAAGTTTCAGCAAAGCCATTGGGGAGCAAAGTTACCCGCCACTGGGTTCCTTGGTCTGTCCCTGCCATGTGCTGTCATTGGCCTGGAGCAGCTATGGGGCGCCCGGCCCTGGCACATGGCACAGCACCTGTTCTCCCTGCGTTTAGAGAAGCATATTTTCATGACTGCCACTCCAGAGTCAGCCAAGTTATAAGTTCAAGGCCCCTTGTGGTGGGCAGGTCCTTCAGCCAGTTAGACAACTTAAGGCCCTGCAAAACCCACGATTCCCTCCCTCCATTTGTGGTTTGAGCACTTATACCCTCACTTTGCTGCCCTCGCTAGGACACAGTGGCATGCCATCATCCTGTCACCGCTCACCATCCCTCAGGGCACTGTCTTCTGAAACGCTACCTTCCTCACACCCTGGGTATCCTGAGCACTGCTCCTGTGGACACAGCTGGCTTGTGTCTGTCTCCCCGCTAGACTGTGAGCATCTCAGAAGCCAAGACTGACTTTTAGCCTTTAAATCCCAATGCCTCACATAGTAGGTACTAAGTAGAATGTGCAGTGGAACTTTAAATTGTTCTGTCAACAGAGAGTCACTGGCGGTGACCCCTCCCCCAGGACTGGCCCCTCCGGGAGTGTGATGGGAGCAGCTTGAGACTCGTGCTGGCTCAGGCCACGTCAGAGGAGCCCAGGGTTATGCCAGCAGTGACATTTGATTGGGCTCCTTTAAATGCTTGTTTCCTCCCTCTCCTTTTTCCTCACCCCCAAGACAGACAGCCCGGGTTCTGGGTAACACGTTCCTGGGTTCCTGGGGCTGGTCTCGTCCCCATGTGTCTGTCTGCCCGAGACCGGGCTCCGGGCCCCTCTGCTGCCGGCTATGCAGGATGAGGGCTATGCTAAGGGTCCCCCTTAAACCGCATCACGGGGCGTGTGTGCTGGGCTTACGTCTGTGAGCCTGCCTGGAGAAGGGTCACCCAAGTCCCAGGAGCGTTCTCCAAATGCAGTGAGCTGCAGGGGGCTTAAGCTTAGCCTGACATGGAGAGTTCTTTCCATGTGTTGTTAGGACGGGGCTGGACATTTAAAGTCTGTATCCTTAAGGTCTTTTCCTGGGCTTTACTTCAAGGTGGGAGGCCTCCCAGGAACAAAACTGCTAGCAAGGCTAAGGTGGGAGGACCCTGTACTGCTGATGATTGGGGGTTTCCTTCCCTTTCACCCCCAATCTCATCTCCATTGGGAGCAGACCTGCAAGAAAAATCAGAACAGCTTAGAAAGGATCAAAACTGCTTATTCACCCGTCCTAGCCAATATTTTCCAAAACACTTCTAGCTTCAAATATTCCATTCTTTTGTCTCATAAATCCCTATGAATCTCTCAAATATGCTAGAAACTCCCAACTTTTGCCATACAAACTCCATTAACTCTCTTGTATATACAATCAGCATAAAAATCCTTGGTTATACCATGTGTCTCAGTTCTGGTTTTAGGACATGATCTCACCCTGTGACTAATAAGGAAAGTCAGAAACTTGGGGAGAGGAAACTGAACTATTGAGGTTGATAAGTGTTGTGCGGATAAACAAGATTTCCCATTTCCCAAGAAATGATGCATTTGGTGTGGAAGCTGGGGCCGTACTTAGAACCAGAGGCCCTTGAGTGTGAATCCATGCTCAGTAGAAGTCTGCTTAGTGCAATTAGGTTCGGGGGCTTCACAGGATGCCTTCGTTCCCCTGGGAGCAGCAGCTGGTTTGGCCATGAGTCACCCGAGCCTGTCCTGTGGTGGTCCTGGCCAGTTTGGACAGGAAGCTTTGTCCTGAGGAGCCAGCCAGGCTCATGGACGGAAGCACGGGCAGACGTGGCACTGCCGTGACTGCACTCCTGAGGGGGAAATGAGGACTGCTGTCTCATCATTGTAAAAGCAGGAGCTTCTTTTAATTCTTCTGTTTTGTAATCAGATAGTAAGGCAGGCTTAATTGGGGGTCTTCCTGCTTCTGTTTTTTCCGTATTTATGAGTTTTTGCTTTTACATTGCAGGTAAACTAAAAGATCTTGGGAACTTGGTTCTCCGACCTTTTGGACTCTCCACAGAAAATTTCCAGATCAAACAGGATTCCTCTACTGGCTCCTACTCCATCAATTTTGTTCAAAATCCAAATAACAACAGATAACAAAGATAACAGTCACTTTGAAAGCTGGCTAGTAAATTGTGTGCTGCTTGCTGTTAGCAAGGGGAAAGGCCTGCCAATGTTTGTTTAACTTTTAAAAGAATCTTATCTCAAAG
>PVKE010001103.1:0-109517 GCA_004027555.1 Craseonycteris thonglongyai
TTTTCTTTCTTTCTTTCTTTCTTTTTTTTTTTTTTTTTGCATTTAATAATACATAATTACCTTTCCTCAATCATCCTGGTGAAGTGTGTGCTTTTCAATCTCATGTGGAAGCTTTTTAAAAAATGGGAGTAGGAAAGGGTGAGACGTGTTTTCAATGCCCAGAAAGGACCTTCTGTGGACCCTGAAGGGGAGTTGGCAGATGGATGTGGCGTGTGTGTCCCTGACGGCTGTTCCTCATGAATAAAAAGTACAAGGCGGGGGGTCAGGGGAGTAGAAATACCCAGCCTGTAATTCCTTGCTCCCCACCCTCCCCGAAGCCCTGGACCTAACAAGCAGCCTCAGGGACCTTAATTAATCCATCCTGGTGGATACAGGGCATTGGATGTCAAAACTCAACAGCTCTGGCTGCGCTCGACCAACGTGTTCATTGCTATTCAGACCTGCATTCTGAAAAGATAAAGTGTGCACATCCACAGGCAGAGGGGAAAGCACACACCGCAGATACTCCCCGCGGGCTGGGTGCAGCCGTTCTGACAGGGGCTGGCCCCTGCGCTGCATCTCAATTCAGGGAGACTTTTTATTTTATTTTTTAAAGGGCTCCTATGGGGGATTTGTGAAGATAAAGAGAACCTGCCTGTGCAATGTAAGTTAGAAAATAACGAGGTCAATGATACAGAAACCTATGGAGGGATTATACTCAGAAGTGTCATGATGGTGGTGAGGACTCAGTGAGAATATGTACGGACCACACTTTGCACACACACCTGGCTGCTGGTTAACTATGCCAGCCTCACTCTGCCACCCAGCCAGCTCATACGAACACTTGTGATGTTACAGTGCAATGGAGTCATCAGTTCCACTGCTAACATTCACTGGAGGGACACACTGTGATGAGCCCTTTACGAGTCTATTAATATTTCATTGCTTGTTCCAACAACCCCCGAGAGGTAGGTGCTATTAGTGTCTCCATTTGGCCAATGAGGAAACTGAGGCACAGACAGGCCCAGCACTTGCCCAGGTCACTCCCCTGGGGAAATGGCAGATTCTTGGAGGCCCTGGTGCCAGTCATGGCCAGAGCAGGCGCTTAGTATGCGGCTGGAGGCACAGTCTTTGGAATAAAGCCGACCTGGGTGGGAACGCCAGATCTGTGACTCCTCTGTCCCCTTTCGAATCACAGGATTTTAGACTTTGGAAAACTGCTGGGGATGGCTGATGGAAACCCATTGCTATCAACGGTACAGAAAGCTGGGAGCATAGCGACACTAGACCTGAGCTCCCATCGCTGGATTTCTGCTGTCCCGCTCGGGACTGAACCAGGTCACCATCAGCATCCCAGGCTCACCTGTCCAGGACATGACCGGGGGGGCCATCCCCACCCCCATTGCAACCTGCCCCTCAGCATTGTAACTCTGCCTGATTGCCCCAGGCCTGGGGGAGGGAGGGTCTGGGGTGCAGCAGGCTGAGCAGAGCCAAGGACTTGAACATGCCCGTGACCACGTGGGGCCCAAGGAATCTGTCAGCACCTGGCGTCTCCCACAGAGCCTCCCAAACCAAACCCAAGATCTTCCTAGAAGGAGACTTCCCAGCACGCAGGTTAACGGCAGAGTCTCCTCCTGCATTCCAGGTTCATCAATACCGTGCAGCCAAGGAGGGAACAGACAGCAAACACAGGCAGACAGGGCTGAATGCCTTAAGCATTGGTCTGTTCATTTAAAACATTTAAAAATGTACTCCTTCCCTCCTCAGTCACCGGTTGTATGCCAAGTACAGTTTAGCAGGAAGCCTGGCTTTAGAATGATGGCTGATACTAAGCCACGCTGAGATTCTTCTAAGAGCAATAGGCCTTAGCTCACAGCACACTCACAGTGACAATTAACTCCTTCTTAACACCTCCCCGTTTTGCAGCAGTGGGAACTAAACCACAGAGAGGTTAAGTCCCTGGCAAGAGGTCAAACAGCTAGCCAGCTTCAGAGCTGGGATTTGAACGCTGACAGTCTGGCTCCGGAGTCTAGATGTGTGACTACTACACTGCACTACCTCTCAGGGCAACAGAAAAACTTACGTTTTAGGAAACATCCACTGGCAACCTCCCTCAACAATGCCTACCTCCCAGCCATACCCACCACACTCCATGCCAGGTTGCTATCAAACCGATTCCTTTTTCCTCTGGGTCTTCATGATTTTATTTGCTTTCTAAAGGAAAAAAAATATCAGTCCTGAATGAAAGCAAGTTTAGTTGCACATGAAACCCAATTGTCCACAACTGAAAGCATATAATTAGAGAATGTTGTTAATTTCTGGGTAATTCTTCAGCCACCTCCTCCAAACCAAAAATACACTAACATTTGCAAAAGAGAATTTATCTTTACCTAAAACTATAATTAAGCGGCTGCTGACGGTTACCTTGGTGACATTAAAAAAAAAAAAAAAAATCCCCACTACAGCTTCCCACACTGGATGATACAAACTTGGCAGCCAAGTAAGTCAACAGGTTGTCCAGGAAACTGTTTCCTTGACAACCAGGAAGAGGGAGGGGGCCAGAGAGTTGGGGAAATATCAGAGCACCGATGCTATATTAAAGAAGAAAAAGTCCCTGTGGCACAGCTGAGCAGCTTCCCCAACTTGTACCAAGCAGCAAAACAGGGAACAAAAAACAACTCCTCGTTACATGAAGAAGGCAGCGGGGCGAAATGTCAAAACCCAAATCTCCCCTGAGTCGTTCCCCCACTGGGTGAATTTCAATCTGAGGACATGAACATGGAAGATGAGGCTGCAGATCCTCTGACAGCACGAAAAGCCCCATTCCTTCTCTCACTGAAAGCAGACGTGCACTGAGCACCTACTACGTGCCAGCACTGTGGGTCTCCCAGCTGTGAGCTGGGCTAGCTCTCCCTGCTTTGGAACCTTGGCCAGGTGAGCCAGGAAGCCTTGAGATGATAAATAGAATGTAGGAGACCCTGTTTTAAAATTGTAATGTCTGGATTTCACCCCATGTATTCAATTTCCTGACCCCAATCCTAGCAAGGCCAGTTCTGTGCTTGCTTTCTGAGTGGGGACACCGAGGGGGACGTGAAGGAGAGAGGAGTTTGCGGGAGAATGAAAGCTGGAGAGGTCTGTTAGTCTCCCTGAGGTCTGTTAGTCTCCCTCTGGCTTTGTTTTTAAAGGACAAACAGTTGTGGGTGGGATTCAGCCATGTGACCTGGAATACCTGGAGAAGACATGTGTGGAGTGCTCCTGAGGGATGCAAGAGGGGTGGGGAAGGGATCACCCCAGGGCACAGAGATTCCTGGAGATTGGGGCCTGGGAGCAGGGGTCTGGGACGCTGGTCCCTGGCCACTTGACAGGTGGTGGGACTGTGTCTGACCCTTGGAAGGGAATGGTCAGAGGGCCTCAGTCTGGCCAGGAGTGACCAGGAAGGAAGCAGCAGACCTGGGATCAGCTGGGACAATACGTGTCTCCAAAGTGACCCATAGGGACGGATGACCACAGGGACCTGGCTCTGGCTTCAGGGCTAAGCAAGACCCCTGAACCTTTCTCTACTCTGGGGGTTGGGGGTCCAAGAAGCCCCAAGAACAAGTGAGGTGGACTTGAAATAGACTCCAAGAAAATAAAGAAGTGCTCAATGTCTTGTCCTCCTGAGTGCGTGAACAGAGAGCATACTTGCCAAGTATGATTTTCGGTGCTACATTCTCCAAACTGCTTGAGAAGGTCCTGTGGCTGAATTCTGCAGAGAAAAGGGAGCGGGGGTGGGGAGGTGGGGGGGCATTCAGAGGCGTCTAGACCCGAAGTCCCAAATCTGTTCTCCACCCTCCCCCACCCCAAACCTCTCACCTCCACAGCCCTTCCCAGTGCGGTGCCTGGTACCTTGTCCAACGTGCTTTCAATCGGTCACATTACCCTCTGATTGTAAATGAGAATGCCCCAAAGCGCTACTACTCATTCTCACGGTGGACAGCAAATTCAAAAGTGTCTTCTTCTCACAGCCCAGCTGACTAGGACAAAGGGACAAACTGATCTGACTCTACACATCCTTTGCTTGTGCAGCAGTAACAAGAATGCTTGGAGCTGCTCTGTACCCTCTCCACAAGCAACTTCTTTGCTCTTTGCAATGACTCTTGTACAGCAGATGCCCATTTTACAGATGAGACAACCAAGGCACCGGGAAGGAGAAATTTGCCCAGGGCACCCATGGGCAATCCAGTTATGGTGCCAAGAACCAAGACCAGGTCTTTGGACCCCACCTCTGCCCATGTCTTTCTCCTCTGCACCCCACCTCGCCTTTCCTCTGTGTGGGTCTCTCGCCTATATTCTTATTTCTCCTTTGCCTACTGTTTCCCTGCTACTTTTCTTTCCACCTCTAACACTTCAGTGGTTATCTGTGGGTGACCCCGCCCCAGGGATACTTGGCAATAGCTACATTTTTGGTTGTCATATTGGGGGGAGGGGTGCTAGTAGGTAGACTGGATCCAGGGACGCTGTCAGCATGTTACAATCCCCAGAACAGCCTCAGGCAGAAAAGAGTTATCCTGTCCCAAATGTCAAATGACAAATGTTGCCACCAGAGGAGCTTAAAGGCTTTGTCCGTGTAATTCATGTGGGCCAGCGCCTGCCATGCCATGAGCTATTATTATTTTTGTTAATCATGTTGTAAACAACACGATTACAATTGGGAAGTCCAGGCTATTTACCACTAGGAAAAAAGAGAACACACGTGGAGCACCCGTACTTTGGCTCTGAAGCTTATTTATTTAATAAGAATTCATTGACTTGCTTTGCAACTGCGGGGTGCAAAGGAAAGAAATGTCTCATTTTGTGGACAAGGTCACCCACTGGCCTTTTCAGCTAAATGTACAACCTAAGAAATCACACCCAGGAGCACTGGGGCTGAGTGGGGGTCCCCGAAGACCTTTGATAAGTCTAGAGATGGCCCCATCCCTGGGTCTTCCTCACACCGGGAATGGATTAGAATATTGTTGAAATTCTTTCTTCTCAAGTGCCAACAGGATTTACCGCAAAAAAAGAAAAGAAAAGAAAAGGCATCCAGGAAACGCAAATACACCCCCAAGCACCACTTACAAATCGAAGAATTCCCTGACCTCAAAACAAGCAAAGATAAATTATTTTGCTCAACCACCATTCCTCCTTTACACCCATAACTGTGGAACAAAGAACAACTCTGGGAGGAGAGGGAAACGAACGTGATTCGCATACTTAACATCAAAGAAGGTGAAACTAACAGAACCAGGGATTAGCATGTGCGAAGTGTCATACGGAGGAGGGAGGGGAAAACTGTTCAGCTTCTAAAAAAACCAGAAGCTAAAAATACCCCTGCCACCTGTCATTTACAAAGTCAAGGGCTGTTTAGACAATACTAGGATCAGACTGCAATTGATATGTATTCCCCCCTAGTGATTAAACAGCCTGATTTTTAAGTACCAAACAGCTGCCTCCAGGTTGGTTTAGAAAAACCACTTTAAGTTTTATTTTTGATGGGCACACCAGGGAGTTCCAATCACAGCCCCTTCATCCCCAGTGCTTGAAATCAAATGACATGCCACTCTGGGAAGGGGCAGCTGTAAGGAAGTAAGGAAAGTGGGAAGAGTGCAAAAGCTTTAGCGAAAGAAGCTTCTAATCAGAGGCAAAGACGTCCCAGCCTCCCACTATGCATGCTTTCTCCCCAAACCAAGGGCAGGGGGTGGAGGGAACGGGCAATAACAGGAGATCAGCCTGTGGCCCTAGAAATCATGAACTGTTCCCTCTTCACATTAGGAGAGAGGGCAGAATACATCGCTCACTATAATCAGGTGTAGCTTTCTGGGACCTGGGCAAGGGTGTTCAGTGAATGTGAGACTCCTGCTTAAAAGTAAGAAGCTCCCCATGTACCCATGGGGCCAGCTGGCTGAGCTGAGGGTGGTTTATGCCCAGTGCCTCTGAGTTTCTTTGGGGAGAAGAGGAGGCATCTAGATTTTCCTTTTAGGGTGATGGAAATGTTCTGAAATTAGGTAACGGTGATGGTCGCCCAATTTGGAGAATATATTAAAGCCCCAGCTGCATACTTTAAAAGGTGAATGTTACGGATATAAATTAAACTTCAATACTGCTATAACAAAACGAAAAGAATAGAGAAATTCAGGAAATTAAATAAAAGGTTTTTGGGGTTTTTTTCTTTAAAAAAAGTGGGAAGAAGGTTTAGACTAAGGACTCTAGGTTCAAATCCTGCCTCTCCTTACCGTAGCTGTGGGACTTATTCAGACTCCCTGAATCTCCACTGTCCCACCCATAAGATGGGAATATTAAAAGTGTCCTTCTGTCCTGTGAGGTGCTGTTCGTAAGGAACCTGACCCTAGGGGAGTGCTTTGAGATCTAGCGGAGAAGAGGATTAAATGATTTGTAAGAAGCTCGATGCTTAGCATGGGCCTGGCTGGGAAATGGGGTAAGCCATCTTTCAGCCAACAGGACTGAGCCATCCTGTTGTGAGAACATGTCTACCCAGACCCTTGTACCATCAGCTGACCAAGAAATACAGCACAAACAACTGACACTTACAGAGCACCTCCTACGTGGGAAATATCTCAGCTACATCATCTCATTTAATCTTCATTTCAACCCTAGGAAGTGGGTGCTATTATATCCCCATTTTACAGATAAGGAAATAGACATAGTCACTTACACAAATCACAGCGATAGTAAGAGGCAGTGCTGGTTCAGATCCAGGAGTCTGGTACCTGAAATGGGCCAGGGCAAGCTGGGATAGGCTCTTACCTATTTGAGAAAGAAAATTCTTACGTGTCCAGGAATTCTGATTAACTACTAAAGCAGGTTATTAACTTGTTGGTGGCAATTATGGTTGAAATCAGCCATGAGCTATTTATACCAAGGAAATCTGTAATTGTTACAAATCTGGGCTCTTCTCGACCCTCTCACCTACCCTCACCCAAAGACACTTTGCCAGCACATCATTTACTACAAAATCTTGGGTCCTCCTTTCTACATGTAATGATAAGAAACCCTTACATTTTCATGGCACTTTAGTGTTTACAATATCTTTTAAATCCATCAAAATCAAACAAAACTAGGAAACAAGAATTGTGATCTGCTTTGATGATGATGGAAACAGGCTCCAAGAGAAGATGAGCCCAAGGGCCTGAGTGGACCACAGAGCTTCTGAGTTCCAGCCAGGTTCTTTGATTCCTAACGGCAGCAGCACCAGGAGTGGGTGGTACGTAGGGTCTGTTTAAAGCACCCCAACGTCTACATGGCAACAGGCAGTAGCTGTCCCCATGGATTTTGGGAAGGGGACCCTCCTCCTCATTTCACAGACTGTGATTCCACAGGAGTGAGCAAAAGCTGTTCACAGTTCCCACATGGAGATTAGCTGGAGGTGGAATTTAAATGGGTGTGAGTCTTCGAAGTAAAGTCTGACAGAGCCTGGTACTTTGCATACGAAAAGGACAACAAATGTTTCATGAATGAAGGAATAAATGAGTGAATGAATGAATGAATGAATGAATGAATAGTCCCAGAGATCTGTAGACTCAACCTCAAGCTTTCAATCAGGGCTGTATGTGTAGTTGAATTTTAGCAATGGCCCCAATTTAGGGCCTGTCTACATCCATACCTTTTGCTCCAACTTTGTTGTCTGTCTCTCTGATGCTGGGTTTGGGCATGTGACTTGCTTTGGCCAATGGGATATACTGGCAAATGTGACACAAGCAGAGCTCGAAAACCATGTGGGTATTCCCTCTGTCCTCTTACATGACTGGGATATCAGCTTTCTTGGACCGCTGCCACCACCATGCAAACATGCCCAGACAATCAGGAAGGAGGACATACATAGCAAAAAGCTAGTCACCCCACGGCCATGCTAGACCACCTGCTCCCAGCTGACCCACCCACTGACCACATACACATGAGCGGCACCAGCTGAGATCAGCACCACTGCTCAGCCTACCTGTAAACTCATGAGACATAATAAAAGGTTACTGTTTAAAGCCACTAAGTTCTGAGGTAGCTACTGCCATGTAACAAGCTTTGCAATTGTCCACAAAGCTCAGCGATGCCTGCTCCTTTCTCTCCTCTGAATCTGCCGCCTCACTGAGAATTTTGATGAAATGCTTCAGTGTGGCTTCTCCTTATCTGAAGAGTTGGGTATAAGATTACCCCCCAGGGAGGGAAACAGAGAAACCCACCTTTAGCTAAATGAGCAAAGACACCACCAAGAATCACTAGGCCCTCAGGAAATAGTCTCCATAGCCAAGAAAGATTCTTACAAAAAAAAAAAATTGTGGGGGGACAACAGGCTTTATTTCCAGTCCCTCTTTGAAAGATTAGCTTTGCCTGAATCATTGCTGACCTGCTCCCACTCTCTCTCTCCTCTACTTGCAGCCGGATTCTGTGTCAGGATTAGGACATCACCTAGTGCCTCCGACTTAGACGGTTTTGGCCAGAAGCCTTCATGTGGGATTTTTTTTTTAACCCCTGTATGACAGAAAGCCCCAGTATACACCAGAGCCAGGACTACTCAGGGCTGCCAGAATCCAAAATGTGAGTCTCAGACTCTTCCCCAGTCGACATGAATGGAAGAGGCAGTCTACTGCCTCTCCGAGGACCAGCAGTGTAGGGACCACCTGGGAGTTTGTTACAAATGCAAAAATGCAGGCCCCACCCCAGACCCATGCATCAGAATCTGCATTTGAACGGGAGGCCCAGGGAAGGTGGCTGTAGGTTCAAAGTTGGGAAACGCTGCCCTTAGCACTGGCCCCTGCTTCTGCCCTGATATCAAGGTTTGTGGGGCGGCCCCACGTGGGGTTTTTCAGTTGAATACCAACCTTCATTCTCGGTATTATAAAAAACACCTTTCCTTAACAACCAAATTCCTCCAACCTCTAATGCAGGCGGGATATATGCATGTGTATGCCAACACACGCACACACAACTTCCTACAACCAGGCTTGTCAAAGTCCCTCACTTGAAAGGTCTTCTCTTCTGAAGCACGAGTCTTTGTATCTTGAAGGGCCTTTCAAATATCCCACTGAGACCCAAGATTTTATTCTTGAGAAACACTTAGTCTTGCCAGGAGATTAAAAGTTTCAAAGAACTTCCTTCTCACCGCAACAGGATGGATTCTGGTCTAAAATTCAAGAGCTTTGTTGGAAGTAATCCCCATGGAAATTATTAACCCAGTTTATTGACAAGGTATTTTCATCTTTTAAATCTCTCTTCCCCCATCCCCGTGCCCCCATCCCCAGCCAAGCTGCTGTGAAGGGTGTTTTAAGATCCAGCCCTCAGAGCCGAATGTGGTCGAAGGGGCCTACGCTGGCAACTTGGAATCAATCACTGGAGGAGCTGGGTCACCTCCACACCTCTAGGCCATGAAACCCTTCTCCCGTTGGCCCCGGGAGTACTCGCCGGCGGTACTTGTGGCTGCAGCGGTTACCCTGAGATAGCTCCTGGA
This sequence comes from Craseonycteris thonglongyai, assembly GCA_004027555.1. Lineage (NCBI taxonomy): Eukaryota > Metazoa > Chordata > Mammalia > Chiroptera > Craseonycteridae > Craseonycteris > Craseonycteris thonglongyai. The sequence goes on from PVKE010001103.1 coordinate 9,455, forward strand.
TTACGGTCCTACCCTGATCCCCAAAGTTCTGTGCTTTGAAATGTAACACAAGAAAAAATTATTAAATATTGATCATCATATCCATTTCTATTACATTAGGATTAGAGACAAGTTCTGTTTAGAAACAATTCCAAGAACAGTTTTTATATTTTATTTTCACTTTGAAAACCGTGTTTATGGAAAATTACATGAACGTGGCAGTGAGCTGCCCTTTTTGTTTTTCTAAATGGGAAAAGGGTTAATGAGCCCTGATCCAGCCACACCTCAATCCTCCAGACTTCTAAACTATGAGAACTAACATTCACCCCCCTCTTTTTTCTTTTTTCTTTTGCTAAACCAATTTTGAGTTACATGTCTGTCACTTGCAACCAACCCCACCTATTAATATCTGGTTTTTGTAAAAATCCCTCCGGGTTTTTACAAGAAAGTCAAGAGTAACAGCAAATTCCTATACCAAAAGGAAGTCTCAAGAGGTCATCTAGTTAACCCCCCTGTATCTGACTGAGCACATGAATGGTCTAAAATTTCTAAAATTTTATATTCTTAGTAAAGATCCCAAGGGACTGAAACTCTATAACCTCCATTGGAAACCATATAAGAACACACTACGAGATGAACATTTGAGCTTAAAAATGCAACATACGTCTGTAGGTGGGTTGGGAAATATTCTCCTGGCACACACACATACAATCTCCCAACAAAACCCAAATCCTAATATTAGATTTCATGTGCTACCAAGTAAACTTTTTCTCTTATAGAACAAATTGTTTCTATAGAAACGAATGCTTTTCTAGCAACCCCATCTGTATTAGGGTTGCTATAGGAACAGATTGGGACAATGTAGGAAAATGTAAATGACTACCGAGTGCCTTTTGTTCCTGGAAACCCACAGAGGGCAATTGCCTTTTTAAGGCTGAATGCCTTGGTACTTGGGACATGCTCCCGGAACTTGAGAATACGATTCTAGCTTGGGTGCACTTGCTGCATTCCCTGACAAGGGTTTCATCCAGTCGTTGAGATTTAATTCAGAATATGGCTATTTTCACTGAGAACCACCTTCTAAAGATTACTTTCGAGGACCAGGGGTAGGTGGGAATGTAAGTATAAGGCTATGAATGTAAAGATATAATAACAGGTACTGATGACCACACATGGGCTACAGATATCATCTCTTGGAGAGAAACCACTCATTTGGAGAAACCTAAGGGCACACATTGTAGGAAAGCTTTGTTGTACACGGTGAGACCATGCAGCATGCTGCCTGGGTCTCAAAGTGCAAAAATGATGAACACACAGGTGAATGTTCTCTTTCTTTACTGGAGGGTGGGAAGGGAATACGGGCACAGTTCCTTCTCTGTGACTCTGTTTCTGGGATCATCTACATGCAAGTAGGGCATGGCATCTATCTGATAAAGAAGAGAATTCTCTCTCAACTCTCACAAACTACAGAGGCCAGTTGATTGGAGTGGAGAGAGATTTGAAGCCAAGAGTTGGAATCATCAGCGAAGAACTACGTGGCTTGGGTAGTCATTGCCCTGCTCTGAACCAGTTTATTTACCCTCATGAGGTTCTCAAGATCTGTAGAACAGGGGTCCCAGCAGGTACAGAGCAATACCACTTCACCCTGAACTCATGTGTCTTCTTCAAAAACCAGACCGATAATGCAAAGGAATGAAACGGGCAGTATGTGGAAGGCAATTGAGAGCAGTGGGGCCTGCGACAAAACCAGATGCAGGATGCTGAGCTGAGTAGGACAGGTGAGATTGCTGCCTTCATACAGCTCACATTCTAGTGGGAGAGACAGACGATAAATGAATAACCCTACATGTGGGGAGATGTGCGGTAAAAAATATATACATATAGCAGCACAAGGCGAGTGAGGCGTGGAGGAGAGGGAAGGGAGGTCTGCTACTTAGACCCCGGGATCAGGGACAGCTTCTCTGAGGAGGAGATACTTAAGCAGACACCTTTCAGACATGGACGAAGCACTACACCGCAGGTGAGGGACATAGCAGGAGAGATCTGCCTGCCCAGCCTTCTCCTGTCTCCCTCTTGGTCAAGGTATTCCCCACAGAGATGGCTGCTGTCCCTTCTGAGTTCTGTGCCCTGGCCCTATTTTTTCCTCCTTTGGTATAAACCTACCTTTTATCTGGAAACAAAATGCACCCAACCCAAACCTGCCATGCCCCCTTGTAGCTAAGCTGTGACCTTGTGATCACAAGTTTGGTGGTGTGCAGAAATTCTGAGCATATTTCTTAAAGGGAGCTGCCTCAGCTGAGAAGTGAGCTCCTTTTGCCTTTTGCCCCTTCTTCCTTCCTGATACTTGGAACCCAGATATGATGGCTAAAGCTCCAGCAGCCCTTTTGAACCAGGAGGCAAAATGGAGGTGGGTGCTGGGGAAAAATAGAAGTCCAGGGTCTTGCAGACCAAGGAGTTGCCAAACCATTATCAGATTGCTGGCGTTGGGCTTCTTTTGTGTGACAGAAAAATATACGCTACTATGATTGGATAATCAAATCTTGACTGATCCATACCAGGGCTGCACTGTGACATTCATGGACCCTGGGCACTTTTGCCTTCATGGGTTCCTTCCTCTATCAACAATATTAACAATTGTATTTTACAACTGTGTTGGCATAAAGATGAAGTCCAGGCTGGATTCGTTATTATGTATTCATTATTATCATTATTATTATTACGTGCATGTTTTTCTTCTGATTTTAAAAAATTAAAATGGAAGCATTTTTGTGGATTCCTAAAAGATTCATGGTTTTCTGTACCTTCTGTGGCCAGTGGAGACAGTCACCCCGATACTCATGCCTTGTCCTGTTTGACCCCCAAGTAGAACCCAGTGGGGTAGGTACTATTCTTCTCCCTGTTTTTCAGATCAGGAAGCAGAAACCAGAGAGGTTAAATAACCTGCTCAGATTTGAATCCTAGTCCCTCCAATTCCAAAGACTAAACTCTTAGCTTTCAACCCTAGACAGGAGCTATTTTTAGCACCCAAGGGCAATTCTTGATAGAGCTATTATTATTATTATTACTAATGCAAACAGCTCTGACTACTTAAGAAAGTAGAGCTGATAGATGGTGACCAAGCATGCTGGACATGTAGACCTTCTGGTAGCTGGGTTTTACTTTACTTCGTAAGATAAACCCAGCTATGGGCCCCCTCTCTGCAGGAAATGTTTTAAATCCCCATCTTTGAGAACTAGATTTACTCGTCCAACTCTGAAAAGAAAATAACTCCACTTAGCTTGACAGACTCCACAAGGGAAAGTAAATTATTTCTCTGGAAATGACCCTAAAAATAGCACGGAACGGGTCTGCTTACAGATACCAGAGGCAATATGACTGAATGTGTTAGTTTTTAAGAGCACAGATGTGTTTTGAAACACGGAGACTCTTCTGCAGTCTCGAGAAGAAAAAAAATTGATTTTCCAGATAGCACGATAAATCAGGCACAGAAACAACTTGGGAGTAAAAACAGTGTGAACTCCGCGTGGATGGAAGAGCACTCAATCCATCCCTTACGCCTCCCCCGACGGGAGCCCAGAAGAAATCTTTCCTCACTCATCACTATGTTTATTTCTTTTCATGTCCTCTTACCACAAATTAAAAGACAAGGAAATGTTGGTGAAACAAAGAACAAAGAACTGCTAGGCCTTGCAATCCACTGCCTTGCAGGGAGAGATGTGCAAATGGTGGGTAGCTTTTTCTCTCCAAGCCGCAGCAGGTTTGTTGACTCCTTCAGCCATCCAGCCTTTATTAGATGCCTTCTGGATACCCTGTACCATATGAGACACCAAAGATCACGGCACGACCCCACCTTTGGAAAGTGGAGTTACCATTCAATGTGGGCTTGGCATACACGCAGAGGACTCAAGTGCATGAGACTTTCCCAGGCTAAAGGTTAAGAATCGGGATGCTGGAGTTAGGTAACCCCAAGTTCAAATCCTTCCTCCACCACTTACCTGCAGAAACAAATTGGGACAAGTTAACCTAAGTCTGTAAAATGAGGATAATGAGAGTCCCTTTCTCTCTGCGTAAATGGGAAGATGCACATAAAGTATTTAGGACATTGGCTGTACTTGTCCAACTCCACAAAGAATGTGTGTAGGGCATTTAGCACACGGTGCATTTCTCTCAATATTAGCCGTATGCTGTTCGCTAAGTGCGTGGATGGAGAAGAATTGGGACAGGCTTCCTCATTTTGCGGTCCCGAGGGGCACTCGAATATTCTGCTTTTCAGTGGACGCTGGTTACACAGGTGTGTTCATTTTGTAGAAATTTATTAAGCTATTTGCTTTCTGCAGGTACTTGAGTAAAACGTTTACATACAACAACAGAATGCCTAATAGTCGGTTGAAAGTTGTTGTCATTTCAGACACATAAGCCACCTCCTTATCTTTTCCAAATCTTTCTGGAAAGCCCGTTCTATGAAAAAATGCCTGGTGGGCATGAGGGTTAATCTGTGGGAAGTGGAGACAGACTGACCACTCTGTTTGAGCTGACACTGAACTCACACTGTGAGGAAGCAGGAGAGAGTCAGCCAGAAGGGCCCAAACCGACCCAACCCATCCAAAAGAAGGGTCCCAGGGATGTCTCAGCAACCAGGACAGAGCACCAAGCTGCCACTGGCCTAAAGTGTGGCCTGAGAGAAGCTCTAACTAGACCTTACACCACAGGCCCTAGACCTGAAGCCGTGCAGGCAGGAGTACATCCAGACACAGGTTGGGTTGAATGGGGGGAAGGGGCCCCGACTGACCAGAGTAAGGCGCAGATGCAGATCCCAGGGAGACCCCGGTTAAATATCGGTTCTGCAATTTACCCAGTCAATGACCTTGGGCATGTCCCTACCACTGTCAAGCCTCAGTTTTCCCATCTGTAAAATGGGGTGGGAGGTGGCATCTCTTACTGGGCAGGCAAAAACTACAGACCGTGCCTGGCGTACAGGAGGTGTGTCCACCGAGGCAGCTGTTATTCTCGAACTGAACCGAATGTGGCCCAAGACAGCTCCTGGAAAGCCCAGAAAGGCTGTTGAAACAACTGGTCTCTTTTCCCATATTTTTGGCAGAAATGTCCAGCCTCTGAGTTGATTGTGTGAGGAGAGTGGCTGTCCCCACACATGCAGGGTCACTGTCCTCTCCAAGAAGTCAGTGTAGCAAAGGGGATTTGATAAACCGCAGGGCCCTAGATCAGGGGCTAGAGCCTGCCGGAGTGTCTAATGGAAACATGGATATAATTAAGAGGCGGTTCATTTGCAATAATTATGCACTGGTTGGTTAATTCTTTCAAGTTGCTAAACAACCCATCCCTGGGGCTGGAGTAATTGATTCTGTCAAAAGCATTGCAGACGGCTGTCTAGAGGCTTCTGCTTGGACAACCTGCTGACTCATTTTAACATGTGCACACACATGCTCTCTCTGCTCATTAATAGGCAGATCTGAGCAGAAGTGCCAGGTTAGAGACTGTTTGGAAGGAAAGAGGAGGGAGAGGGGCTGGGGAAAAGACTTAGCTGGGAAGTTCTGTCTTCAGGGAGAGCAACAGAGGGAGAAAGAAGCACCAGGCCCTGGCCCGCCCCCTAACATCTTTCTGTAGACTTGCTACATAAATGACTCTGCAAGCATATTGTTCAGTTTCGCACCTTCATGCCTTTGCACCTGCTCTTGGCTTTCCCTGAAACGCCCACCCTCCTTCTGCATCTGGAAAATTCCACTCACCCTTGAGTACCTAACTGACATCAACTCCCCCGTGTGAAACTTTCCTACACCTCCCCAGAGTTAGCTACTCCCTCAGCATTTGTGTGATGCTGTGTGAATCTTCATTCATTCTTTCTCTCCATCTGTATTGAGCCATGAGCCAGGCATTGAGCTGCACCCTGAGGTCAGAGAACAAGAAAGACCAGCCCCTGTGCGTGCTACGATGTCACTGTCTAGTTGCAGGACTCTAGCAGAAACAACAGGGGGGCCAACAAGTCACGGGGGTACATGGTGACAAATGGAGAAGTTCAAGGTGCTGGGAAAGCCTGGGAGGAGGGTCTAACCATTGCCTGGGGTGCATCACAACCCGCCCCCCCCCAAGGATATGCTGTTTAAACTAGAATGCCATACTATAGGTCATTCTGATTACTGTGTAGAAACCTGGGGGGTGGAGGGGCAGGGTGTAAGAGCAGTGGTGGGAGCACAGCTAACAGAGCATCCGGGTCATCCTGGCAGCTTGGACAGGGTGATGGCCTTGGAGATGGAGAAAAATGGATGAACCTGCTCGAATCAGAAGAGGAAGGACCTGCTGGACTTAATGAGAGACTGACAGGTGGGAGGGGAGGCGGGAACTGAGTAGGACACCACCCACGTTTTGTTCTGAGCTGCCAGGTGAATGGAGAAGGCTGAGGGGCGGGGAGCTGAGTCCTGGACTCAGCCTTTGGTTTTGCATACGTTCCAATCACTGTGCCTGTGGATGTCCACGGGGGAGTCCAGCAGGCACCCAGACAGGGGTCTCTGCATGTGTGTTTCCAGCACTTACCTCGGATGCTCAGGGCCCTGGAAGGGAGGGACCCAGGGGCTGCTTTTCCTTTCCTGCCTTCCTCTCATGCAATCTGCAGCTTCTCGTTCCTGCCACTCCATGGTTATGCCAGACGCCCCAAGTGGTAAGAAAGGGAAGAAGCTCCCCCCAGGACTCGCTGCTGAACTGTGTGTGCACCTTCAAACCTAAGGTGACGTCTTGAACCTCAAGTATCTCAAAATGGCCCCTGAAGCTCCTACCTCTAATTTCTCTCTACCAAGAGACTCTCAGGCCAGCTGGGAAGCAGATGCTATTGGTTGCCTACCCAACAGCCATTTCTCCTTCCTTCGTGGTAGCTGAACCCTGTTTGTGTTTAGGTAGCAATGTGCCCAGCACCAGGGAGATGAAACATCAACCTAAACCAGTCACAGTCATTTTTTTTTCCAATTTGCCAATGAATAGTTCAGGGAAGGCATAGAACCTGATTCTACCCAATGAGCTGTAAAAGGAAGTCTGTGAGAGGCTTCTGGGAGAGATTTCTTTCCCTGATAAATAAGCTAGTAACAGGAGGAGAAAGGCTTTTATTTCCCTTCTCACTTTTTCTCCTTGGATCTCAATCATGGATAGATGTGATGCCTGGAGCTGCAGCAGCCACCCTGTGATCATGAAACAACAAACCTAGGGATGAAAATCCACCCCACTGAGGGAGATAGAGCTGGAATATAGAAGCATACTGGGTGGCATCATTGACTTGTAAACTGTGGGACCATCCATCCTTTTTGTTAAGGAAATAATGATTGACTTTATGATTTTAGCTACTGTTGGTTGGGTTTTCTCTTACTTACCACTAAATGCTATGCATCCAAGTCTGTCTGTTTATTCACCTGTATCCGTGGATCTTCATTTCCATCTCCATCTCCATTTATCCATCTCTCACAAACAAGAATGCCAGATCCATGAGAAGAGGATTTTGGTCTGTTGTGTCCCTAGGACTAGCACAGTGCCTGACACACAGAGGGCACTCAGTAAGCAATCAACGAACCAATGAGCCTCTGCATCTGTGCCTACTCAGCAATCTCCTACCACATTCATTCAGAAAGCCCACACCATGAGCACCTCAACTCTACACAAGTACAGCAGGAACCACTGTTTACCACATGCTTTCACGTGCTGGGCACTGTGCTAAATCTGTTATGTGTATTATCTCATTTGGTCCTCCTGACAATGCTAGGAGGTAGGTACTGTTGTTATCTTCATTTCAGAGATGGAAACACTGAGGCTCAGAGAGGACTGGTATTGTGCCCAAAGGCATCCAGCCGAAAGAGCTGGATTCAGACCCAGGCTATTCACTCCAAATCTTGTGCACTTGCTTGCCCGTTACGTCGGTGATAGCCCAACACACTCATGAGGCCCTTGGGGCAGCTGAGATGCAGGTTGGGAACAGAGCTCCAGAGGTGAGGAAGATGTATGACTTCCTCCCGAAGAGTAAGAGTGCAGTCGCTATTCAAAGACAGTTGAGTATTCAAGGAAAAAGATGGGAATGAGAAGCGTTCCTCTCAGGGTGCTGGGGAAACAGAGAGAGCAGTTAAAGACCCCGCGGCTTAGGCTCACAGGTGGGCTCCACACTCCTTAGCCACTGCCTCCTTCTCCCTGGGCCTGCCCTGCCCTGCCAGGCAGCCCTCAGGGGCAGAGAGTCCTGCAGCCACTGCGACATAGCCATCCACTCCACCCGCTCTGACCAGATTTTACCGACCACAGCGCGGCTTCCCAGACTAATGAGTCAGGTTCTGGGTAAGTCCAGGGAGCCAGTGGGGAGAGGTGCATGTCTGCCCTCCTCCTGGGCTGTACTGTTCTCCTTCGCCTTGACCACACTCTGGATGCAATATGCTTGTCTATTAATTTCTACCTGTGTGGGGCATTGCGGGAGCTCAGTAAGGATTTTGGAATGAAAGGTGAATATATGCATATGTGCATTTTTCTGGGAAGCAGGTTTTCATCAAGTCCTCAGAGAAAACGCCCCCAAAGAGACCGTGAACCAGTGTTTTCTGTCCCGTTGAAAGCGGAACATCCGGTCAGCGTATCAGGGGAGAAAGATGAAGAGGCCCAAGTCCCAGTTCACAAAGGAGTGGAACAGACAGACACAGACAATAGGGGATGAAACTCTGTAACATACGTCTCCATCCTTTGGATGCATCTGTTTAGCCAGCCTGGGCACAAAGCTTGCGTTAAATAAACAGCGTCACCAGTATTTTAAAAACTGACTCCGTGAAGTGATGAACGGCACAGAGAGAAAGCTCATCGCAGCCCGGGCGGCATCTGAACAAGATGAGGTTTGTCAGCCGAGGTTTTCAAACCAATTAGATTTATGGCATGGAGTCAGCTACACAGACCAACGGTTGCAAGCAGCTGGTAAATTCGGAATCACTGCAGCTAATTACCCCCAGCACACTTGCCTTCTTGGCCTCTGAGCTTGGGAACCTCTGAACTGTTGAACAAGGAAGATGCTGCATTGTGTTATAGTGTCGCTGGGAACTAGCTAACTTGCAAGGTCCAGCTCAGTTCCAAAGGGACACCCTACACTCTGACACACTCTTCCGAACAAACAGCTACTCACGGGCCCATTGATTCCCTCTGGGTGGCCTCTCAGAGATTCCAAAAACAAATGAAGAGGTTTCTACATCGCAGTTCCCACTGTTTCAATTTACTCTTCCAGTTGAGATGCATCAAAGGAGAAAGGCATTAAAATTAAATGGGAGTCTGGGTAGCAGCTTTCTGCCTCCCGATTCCACATCAGCTTCAGGTCCCCTGGCCCCACTGGAGTGAGCTCCATTCTGGGCTGTCAACGACCCTGGCTTCCCCCCGAGAGGAGCCGTATGTCACCAGACTTATAACCACTCTAGCAATGGCCTCCAAACCCCTCTTCTGTTGACCGGTACCGTCAAGCAGAGAAAAGGTCTCCTTTAGGGGGAAGGGAGGGAAGGAAACCAACAGGGTGAGTGTCCAGGAGGCAGGGGGTGGCATACATTCTCCATGATCGCAACAACCCCACCAGGTAGACACAGAAACGGAGCCTCAGAGAAGTGAATCTTTAACTGGGATACAAATTCGGGTTTGCACTCTGACACCTGACTTCATTCTCTTTCTCATTCACGAGGCTGCCTCTTATGACCATGATGTGAGCACACCAAGCCTTCCTGGGCTTAACAACATAGATAAGAATCTTCTAGTAGGAATTTAGCACTGACAGCAGGTACAACACTACTAGTGGCCGGATAAATGAGTACGGGTACCAGAGGAGAAATGCCTGTATTAGCAATTTGTATTTAATATCACTATTTTATCCAAGAGTGTATGGGATTAATAAAATTATTTAAATCATCAAACAAATCATCCGATATGTTTCAAATACACAAATTTATAAACATTACAAACTTCTAAGCACTACCATGAACATATAAAATATAAGTGGTACATATTATATAATTTATATTTGTCTCGGACACCCTCCTACTCAAACAACTTTGATATCTTTTGAAATAACACATTTCTTTGCAGACAGTGTCATTTTTTTCTTGAGAGGCGCCTAGGTTTTGTTTTAAGGATATTGTTACCTTTTAGCTCTTTGATTTCACCAGATGTAGCTACAGGGGCCTTTTGCATCAGTTGTTGCAATGTCACCTGTATCAGTCTCAAAACTGTCATGTTCACATCCAACGTGCATGGAGGATTTTCATTAGTACTATTTTTTGCAACACGAGCTTCACCTTGTTGAATATAAATGTCTTCCATCTCTTGAGGATAGTGGAGATAAGAAAGATGCCTTCTAAACAAGTGATCATTTGTTCAATTAGAATTTTTAATGCAGCTTAACACTTTGCTGAAATGTCTCGAGATGGAAATGGTTCAGCTTTCAGACTTCTTAAAATATGAAAACAACAGCCCTCCTTCAAAATAAAAACAGTATTTTGGTACTTAAAAATAGCATAGTATACCAGAATCAAAAAAAAAAAAAAAAATTACTGCAATCATTAGCCCAGTTGCTAGGAAACCTGTGAACAAGACCAAAGCTAGAGCACAGGTACATTAAAGGGGACTTCTCCAAGCAAAATGTTAAAAACCAGAATTAATTTTAGCAACCAGAGGTTAAAAAGGATGCAAGATGATAAGATGCTATTAATGTGTTTAAGGGTTCATACTTCTTTAGAACACACTCTTAGTTGCTGCTTCTTAGTCGCTCACCTCCTCTGAGTAAGTATGCAAATACTAATCATTAGAAATAATTAGACTTGCTTGTTATTCTTCTAAACATTACCTTTATTTTCAAATAGCACCTCAATATTTTTATTTCCCATGGTTAAACAAAGGTTCTGTGGCTGGGTCCCTCCCCCCAGCAAAGTCACCACGACCCAGGACCAGCACCCTGAAATACAAGGGTTTTGAAGTGCTGGGCAGGTGCACCGTGACCAGTGACATATGACAAGTAAAGAGGTTCTTGACACACAGGGGAAAGCTGAAAGTATTTTTAAAAGATCAACCAGTGTTCTGCTCATGGCTGAGTCGGCTCCTCTTGCACTGAGCCGCCCACAGTAACAGCTACAAACTGAAGGGGCAGAGACCACAGCTACATGACAACACTGGAACATAGCTGGCAGATTCTAGGAGGTGACATTTGGAAGAAAGGAACATCAGGAGGCTGGTTTCCTAACTTACACTTTTTCCACCTGAGGTCAGGCCACAGATAGTGCCTCATGGGCAGTAAAACTCATTTAAAAACAAACAAACAAACACCGTGATCTTTCTGACCTGAACAATCAGAAGTCAGAGTTCACAGCAACCTATGAGCAGCTATGTGGTGATTTCCAGAATAAATTGTCAAGAAAAAAACAAGGCACAAAACAGTAGAGAGAGAGAGAGAGAGAGTGTGTGTGTGTGTGTGTGTGTGTGTGTGTGTGTGTGTGTGTGTGATGATGATGTTTTGGAAAATAAAGCACAGGAAGAATAAACTAGAAATTATTAAAAATTATTTGTTATGGTGCATAGATGAGACTAGGGTACAAGGATAGAAATGGGCGGGTAACTGCTTATACAGTTTAGCTTTTGAACCCTGGAGTTAAGTCAAAAAGGGTAGAAAGCAGAAAACTGAATAGAAGCCAAAGCAAAAATGCTATACCAAATAAATAATGGAATCCAAAGCGAACGTGAGGGATTCCAGTAACTTTTAGGCACATATTCTACCTGGCTACCTTTATTGGACAGGGCAAAAGGAAATGCAAAGAAATCCTGAATTGATTTACTGGATTTGTCTTTGACAGGGGTGACAGCACAATTCTTCAGAAAGTAATCTATGTGTGTTGTATAAGTAAATTTATTAATTTTTTAAAAATAGTTGTTCCCACTGTGGGAGAACGAAGATGTCAATGCGGAGTAGGTGGAGATGAGGAGGAACTGGTGGTATCCCTGTGAACTCAGGATGTGAATACAGACCTAGCCTAGCTCGCCACTCAACAGAGATAGAAGTCATAACACTCCGGCATCAAGAAAGCTCACCCAGCACCCAGACCGTGGTCTCTAAGCACTGTGTCTCTACTGAAAGGAAAAGGCTGATCGCATTTCTAGGGACACTTCTTGGTAAGGAAGTGCTCAAAACTGACGGAGGCATGTCACAAGGCCATCGCAGCCAGGTTGGGGTGCTCCGGCTGGTGATGGGGAGAATCCACAGTGATACCATAGTGATACTAAAAATAAGAGATTCAGGGGGAGCCATTGCTTAGCGGGTTAAGTGCTCACTCTGCAGCCCAGGGGACTGAGGATGGAATCCCGGCTCCAGCCTGTGCGGACCCATATGCTAAACTGGGGTGAGCTTCCCATGCGGGAGGCCCCCAGCCCTGTTCCCACCCTGCACGGCCCCCGCTCACATGTGTGGAATGAAACCATGTCGAAAACTCATGACATGCAACTATGGAGACTGCTCTGGGCCCTCCCCTTCTCTCTGTCTCTCTCCATTGCTGTCTGTCTATGTCGAAAACAATAAAATATATCTTTAAAAATAAGAAATTTAAAAAATAAGGGAGGGACAGTGAGCTTCTTTACACAAGAATACCAGCCACTAAATACAGACTGGATGACACAGCGTGAATGATGGAATTAGAATAATCATATTCATATGCTTATTAACTCAGGCAAGGATCATCAGCTGAGGCCAAAGCTGCTGGGGAAAGGCTGTTGGGAACAGAATGGGCACGAGGCCTGACTGGTTCATTTACAGTGGAGCCATCTAGCAGACACCACCTGAAACACCTGTTCAAATGAAGTCTTACCGATAATGGAACATGACTGATACATGTGCCCCCCGGTGTGATGCCCTGGGAAGTGAAAAACATTCCCTGTGCATAGACTTGCCCAAAAGGTTTAGCCTAAGTCTAATTGTGAGGAAATAATCAGACAAATCCGCGTTATTGGACATTGTAGACAGCAACTGTCTGTTGTTTCAAAACTGCCAGTCCATCATGAACGATAGAAAAAGACAAAGGCTGTGGGATGGGGCGGTGGGGAACATTCTAGATGAAAGGACCCTAAGACATATGACAAGTAAACGTCATGTGTGATTTCTGACTGAATCCTGAATCAAGGAAAAAAGAAAGAAAAACAGCTTCCCAGAACAAGAATGGGACCCTGGAGAGCATTTAAATGTGGACTTGTTATTAGATAAAATGATGGTATCAGTCATTACATTTTGAGCATGATCGTGGTACAGTGGTTTTGTAGGAGTCCTGGTTCTTAGCAGACGCAGGCTGAAGTGCACAGAGGTGAAGGATCCAATGGGTGCAATCTACTTTGAAATCATTAAAAAAAAAAAATGGCAAAAAGTCAAATGCCAACAATAAATGAGTCTAAAATAAGGGTGCAAGGATTGCTATTCTACGATTCTTTCACCTTTTCTATAGATTTGAAATGTTTGAAATAAAAATTGAGGAAGATGATGAATTGGGCATGAAAACCCAATTATGTATGTGGATAAAGGGAGCCCTCTTTTATCAATAGGTGTGAATGCGGATAGAATAACAACAAGTAAGTTGTTAATGACACCTGTGAAAAACTGGTTACAAAAGTGCCCTTTAATTCATCGTGGGGATTGGAGACGCAGGAAAGAAAACAATTTAGAACCAAGTGAGGCGGATAAATGAAACTCCAGCCGTTCCTACTCAGGTGGAAAGTAAAAAAATTCTAAAATCTAAAGATCTTACTGACGTTTAATTTCTGTGAGCTCACGTAGCAGAACATTGCAAAGCCTGTGCCTGCGATCATCTGCCTTCACCCTGAAACCTACATGGCACACCCCAAACTTGCCAAAGCTGCCACATAAATGCCACCTACACCTTTAACACTAGGGTAAAGATAAGGCACAGAACAGAGTGTGGTTTACTACCATGTGTGTGTGTACAGATACAGTTGTGCGCACGGTATTTCTGGAAGGAACGAAAGGAAACTGGTGACTTCTTCTCAAGGGAGGCAAATCAAGATGATGAGGGCTTGGCCTTACCTTTGATCTTTTTGTTCTACTTGAATTTTTCTCCATGTAAGTCTATTAACTACTCCAAACCATTTTTTTTTTTAAATTAATGGTGAAGAACCGATGGGTGGGTGAACAGAAAAATGAATTTATGCATGACTCCCATTCCAGACATTTGCTCCACAGTGCTCCCCCCCACCCCGCCCCCTCCACGCCCCAATTACATGCATCGCTGCTCCCAAGCTAATTGTCATGCCCTGTGTGGGTCCTTAGCTTCTCTCAGCTCTGTTTCTCTCTTGATTCCAGGGGCACCACCACCCCACCCCCTGCAGCCCTGAGACACTTTTTTCTAACCCACTGTGGGTGCATTCCTAGCCAAGGGGACTTCACCTGTCAAATCTAACACCCACCCACTTTATCTGCAAGGACAGAATGGAACTGCAGCAACTCTCTTGGGCTGGAATTGTTTGACCTTCAGTGCAGAGGGGAATTCTGTTCACGCCCCTGATGAGCTGCCACAGCCCTGCGCTTCCCCACGGCCGCCTGGTAACACCCTTTGCTCTGTCTCTGCGGGAATGCGCTTTAACTGTGAGTTTGCTTGCATCCTGCGGCCCCCAGGACCCCATCACTCTGGCCTCCCTGTGGGCACGGTTCTGGCTGCTTTCACTTCCAGCAAAGGGCAGGAGGGACTGGGCATAAGGCTGAAAACCTCCTCCACTGCCCAACGCTGCCAGGACTGTGAAAATGAGCACACACCCACTTTAGGCAGGTGATACCACCCGGAGGGCTGAATCCTCAGGTGCCAGCCACTGTCTCCATCACAGGCCAGCATCCCACAAGAGTTTCCATAGAAACAGCAAGGACCACCGTGCCTCAACCTTTTAGGAATGCAGATGAGGTGTACTGGTCCTGTGAGTATCCACCCAGATCCCTTTACCAGACATGCCCCTACCCCACCCCTACTGTGGATCAGTAGGGTTGGCTTCTAACTGCCCCCTTCTCCAGCGAATGGCCTTCTTCTACAGGGGGGCTATCACCGCCTCCCCAGGAGGCAGACCATGAGCAACGACTGGCTGACACGGGGTCACAGAGGCTGGTCCTTGCCTCAGCAAGACCCCTCTGTGCAATTCACAGGTACTAGTCACACTCCAGAGCTCCACCCACGCACCCTGTGGAATCAGGCTGAATGAAGCTCACCTCTCGCTGAGACCCCCCCACTCCCCCACCCCATCTCAGGCTCCGCCCCACAGAGTCAGCATTCTCCTCTATCCATTGAGCTCCCACTATGTAGCTGACACCCCATTAACATTTACGAGCCTTATCAGATGGAACCCTCACAACAACAAGGTGGGGGGAAATTACTAACTCCATTTTACAGATGATAACACAGGGCTGAGAGAGGTGACCCGGTGGCCCAAAGGCATACAGCCCGTAGGGAACGGAATCAACAGAACGGTTAGAGCTGGAAAAAAGGGCTAGAGACCCTGGCTGCTCATGTCACATTTGGGGAAACCAAGAGAATGGGCAAAAAGTCTGTCTGGAAGCCTCAGACCAGATTGTCCAGACTCCTACTCTTTCTATCACATCACACCTTTTAGCCTCTAGTGAGACTTATATCTTTAAGCACAAAACAAAACAAAAATCTATACACACATCAAGTTGGATCTTACATTTCAAACAATCCAAGACGAATACAAACCAGCACGTCATGTCCTTAATCCCCAAACATGGAGTCCAGAAGCCTAAGTCCTGGGCCATGTCACACATATTTTAATAACCTGATCACATCAATTAATGTTGCCCCTGGTGGAGGGCAAGCAAGACCACAGCAGTGGTTTCTGGGGAGGCCCAAGAACTGGGGTTCCCGGGAGGAAGTCTGGCCTTTCGGGTAAGCAGAGTGAGGTCTGTGGTTGGGATTTTAGGGGGTCATGGGGCGTGCCCTATCTCATTTTCCCCAACTGCCCAACCCCAACCCCCACTGGCATCAATATTTTGCTAAGATGTTTGGGTTGCTTTGTGGATGCCAGGCACTATGCCAAGCGCTTTATCAGCATTGTTGCTATTAATCCTACAGCCACCTGTGTGGCGGGTACCACCACTTGACAAGTCAGAGAACTGATGCTCAGGAGAGCAGTGTAACTTCGCCTGGGTTCACACAGCGGGGAAACGCCAGGACCAGTGCTGGCCCGCAGGGCCATCTGAGTCCGAAGCCCTGACGCTCACCTCTTCATTCTGATGCCCAGGCCTTGCCTAGGTCTGCATCGTCCCCTGCAGCTGACCTCAAAGAACGTGCTCATAAAATGGCCCCAGGACGGCAAAGAGATGGACGGAACAGATGGGACCACCGGGCCCATGCAGAAATGTGAACGTGAACCTGAACTACCACTCTTGGCCTGCAACGTGTGCCCATTTGCTTCCCCGCGGCAGAAACACAGAGGAGAAATGAACAGCCGGGGCCATGCCCACGCCTGTCAGGTATCTCCACACAAAGACAAGGGAATGGAAGGGGGCAGGCTACTCTCATGGTTCTTCCCTTTTCCTGGAAGACCCTTGTGGCGATAAAGTAGTCCTTTAATGATCAGTTTGGGGCCGAGTCCATTTCCCTCCACTAATGTCACAAGGAAATGAAAGACATCAACCTCCCAGGCCACTCACATCTGGAGTGACGGGTGGTCCTGGATATGCCGCCGATGCCGGACAGGAGCTGCGTGTCATGATCAAGCCTGCTGTGGGGATGGCCCAAGCCCAGGTATCACCCTATGTCTCTGTTACTATCACAGAAAACAATGCCAGCGCCTTGAGTCAGCCTTGAACTTCTCCTTGTCCTCCCTCAGGACACTCATGTGTCTCCAGAAAACCATGATGGGAAGGACACCAAGGGGGCTCCTATTTTTCTGCCTCCAAACGCTCACCTCCATTCCTGAGAACATTCCAAGGTCTCCCCAGCATGACCCTGACATCCTGGCTCTCAGGCTAGCCATTGCTGGCTAGCATCAAGACATGCAGCTCATAAAGACATGACCCCACATTGCCCCCCCAGCACCTCCCATGGCTTCCCAGTGCCTCCCTGGAAGGGAGCACATTCCCTCACAAGCCTTTACTGTGGCTGTGATCCAGACTCTAGCACCACAGGGGTGGTGCTAGAAAGAGTTGAGCTGAGGATCAGTACACCAGTTTTGAACTCTTAGCTGAGTGACCTTGGACAAGTCTCTTCACGAGCCTCTCTGTTTCTGTTGCTGCATTTAAAACATACCCCTGTGTGTCCCCCCCTCCCGGCCCCCCAAAAGTGAGAGGCTTTAAAGCAACATGCATTTACAAACTCACCGTGTGTGTGACTCAGGAATTCAGGTGTGCCTGCCCTGGGCCCTCGGCTCTGGGTCTGTCACTGGCTGCAGCCACAGTGTCACCCTGGGCTGTGATCTTGTCTAAAGGTTCCACTGGGGCAGGATCCCCATCAAAGCTCACTCCTGTGGTGTTGACATCATTGAGTTCTGCGGGGGACTGTCTCGGTATAGGATGCGACTACTCAGCTCAGCCTGGTAGGATGAATAAGATTGAGAGACGAGTCACCCAGAAGGAAAGAATGAATGACAAGGTCAAAGGCCCAAAACAAGCAAGTACAGCTCTGCACAGAGCATAGTTTGCATGTCCCAACAGTAGCCAGATGCAAAAGACATGATCAGGTCGAGGTTAGGGAGGCAGGTCAGAATTATAGCGTGAAGAACCTCAAACACTAAACCAAGTTCAGACTTTTTTTAAGGACACCACAGAGTGAAATCTCAGTTACAATTTAAGGAGCAGGGTCGGATCCCATTGTGACAAATGCATTTGGTTATAGGCAGTTTGGGAGTATTTTCTCCCTTTCCATAGGTCACCCAACCCCACCACATTCCTTAGAACTACAATCCCCACATTGTTTATATCTGCTCTTAAATCATACCTAGCTCCAAAACTGCTTCTTTCTGAACAACTTCACCCTAGATTCCTCTTCTACCTCAGTTCTCACCTCTCTTCCTAGGACATCTGACAATGAGAGAGTCTATTCCCTTCAAACCTTACTCCCACCCACCATGGCTTTGACTGACAATCACAAAATATTCCAAAGTCAAGGTACTTCCCAAAGGCTGAGTAATTTAAGTTCAGATTTATTCAAGGGCAACTTATTAAATATAGTCTTAAAATTGCGATGTGCGTTGGGCTAGGGGTGAAGGGGATGGTGACCTTTTGGTCAACCATTTGAAAGTGTTGGAATCTTGAGGGAAACTGCAGCATTAAGAGTTTTCTGGGGATGCCATGATAGCTCAGCAGTTGAGCACTTGCCTCACAATCACGAGGTCCGGGGTTCCATTCCTGGCCCCGGCCTGTGCAATCCCATGTGTTGAACTGTAGTGCAACTGGTAACCACAGGGATAATGGTGAAGGTTCTCACCTCCCATGCGGGAGGCCCCCAGTTCAGTTCCCACCCCACACAGCCCCACATCCACCTGTGTAGAGTGTAACCATGTACAACTAATGATGTACAACTATGGAGATTGCCCTGGGCCCTCCCCCATTCTCTCTCTCTCACACCTTCTCTCAAAACAATAAAAATAAATCTTAAAAAAGAGTTTTCCAGAACAAAGAAAGCAGTTTATAACTCTGACATAAACAGGCCAGTTCAGTAACATTGATTTTTTTTCAGAAGGTCTATAACCTGCCAAAGTTCTAAGTAAATATGAATGCTGAATGAAGAGCAAATCACTGTTGAAAGGTTGTATCGGATCCCTACATTCATAGTGAAATATCTTAGGGATTATGATAGAGAAATGTTTCATAAACTTAATAAGGAGGAAGGAAATATTGTTAACTAGAAAGCCACACTATATTTCACACTAATTTTCCTCTAAGTATGATGAACTGCTGAGGAATAATTAGGTATAATAATCGTATTATTTATGTCTAACTTCTATGTCAAGACCCATGACAGCATTTATGAACCTCAGGCAATTTATAAAGTTAAAAACATTTTCCCTAAGTAGGATTATCCTCTTCAGTGTTTCTCTACGTGCGGTCTAGGTATGACAACTATGGAATGCAAGATGATCGTGGGTAGCACACAAAGGAATAATTTGGAATAGGGTCATTGCAAATGTAACCAAGATGAGGTCAAACTAGATTCGAGGGAGCCCTAAATCTAGTGTCTTTATAAGAGAAATGAAGAGAGATTTGGACATAAAAATACAGACACCAGAGGAAGGTCATGTGAGGATGGAGATATAGGTATATGCATATATACATGCAAACATACACATACACACCTACATAGACATATATACACACACACACATATATGTTAAGGTAACCAGATTTTAACATTGGTAAAGCGGGACACCATTGACCGGGGGGGAGGGGGTTCTTGATTAAAAATTGGGTCTATCTCCCGCCGTTCCCTAGCTTGTCGTGCATTCTTTCCAAAAATCGGGACTTTCTTAAAACGCCGCGGGACGTGGGACAAATTGTTAAAAATCGGGACTGTTCCGCCAAAAGCAGGATGTCTGGTCACCCTAATATATGTGTGTGTTTTGAATAACTAATAATAACAAAAATAATGGCAATAATTTACCCTCCAGAGTAATAGCAGGGGAAATATTGCCCACAACCTGCAGCCTAAAACAGTCGTTCTCAACCAGGCACACTTTTGCTCCCCAGGGGTTTTTTGTCAACATCTCATATCGCAGTACAAGTCCCTCATTTTACCAACAGGTAAACTGGGGCCCCGAAAGGAAGAAGCCACATGTCTAAAGACATGGAATAACAAGGAGTGGCAGAGTTGAGACGCACTCAGGTGCCCCTTCCCGTAGAGTTTGGGCCTCTGCAGCACAGGCCCCCATGGCTGGGAAGGAGAACAGATTCAGAGTTGCCAAACAGAGAAAAAGAAGGCCTCCTTCCTCACCCTCAATAACAAGCGAGATTCTCGACTCGTTATCGAAGCCAGAAACCGGCAGCAGGCTGTCAGAGACCCCGCTAACCCTGCACTGGGTACAATGTGATGTTCTCAGCGCTGAATGCCAAATCACAGCAATTAGCAGCCGCGTGCCCACCAGTCGACTTCACACGGGGCTAGTGGCCCAGATTGCTAAAGAGACCCCACCCCACCCCCGCAGCTAAATACGCTGGGTTGGCAACCAACCACAGGCAACGTCCTGTGCTGCCTGGAGCCGGGACCACAGAGCACTGGCCACGGGGTGTCTCCTACCCGCCATAGAACGGCAGATGAGTTCCCGAGCAAAGAGAGGAGAGGCTGCAGTTTTCCCCACACTACCTCCAGCTCTGCAGGAAGCATACAGCCCTGCCCACCACCCTGCTGCCATCCCCCTCTCACCCAGGCTCCCTGTGGCTGGGATGAGAGAGGGAGAAGGAAGGAGAATAGATCACGGTTTGAAACATTTATTAAGCGGGAATCAAGATCTTGTCTAGAGGCCCCCAGCGCAAGCTGATGTCTTGCATACTGATGAGTCCACACAGAAGCGCTCCCCACGCATGGGATGTTCAGAAGGTCGTGGATTTTTTCCGTAAGAACCACGTGGAGTAGATCGATGGGGCTGAAAATAGCTGTCATCCTCAAGTCCCCACGGTGCCCAGTAACCCATTTTGCATCTAGACTTGGAATTTCGGAGTCAACAGTGAATACATGCACTAGCTGTTGAGATTAAAGCACCCAACTTTGTCTACGGCTCTGGTACCTGAAAAGCATTCTCACATCCTGAGCCTCATCGAACCTTCACAACCATCCAGAGAGCTGCAGAGCAGGGTAAGTATCTGGGCTCAGAGGGCACGGTGACGTGTCCAAAGTCACACGCCTAGAAAGTGAAAGAGCTGTGTCCCAATTATGGTCAATCCTCTGCTATACTTCTAAGGTCCACCCCCGCCCACGCTCTCGACATCCCGAGGGCTGCTGGTAGTATAAGAGGGGGCAACTTTATTCACAGTAGGGCATAACTGGACACACCCACATGCCCATGAGCAGGTGAATGCAGAAAGGAAGTGTGGTGAGTTCGTGCAATGGAACATGACTCAGCAATGAACAGGAATGAGCTACTGATACAACAACAACATCCAAGCTCCATGCCGAGCACTGAATGTTACGCTGAGCAAAGGAAGACAGACACAAAAGAGTCCAATCCACAGAATTCCATCAACGTGAAATGGCAGAAAACGCGTAGCTAATCTACGGTGAAAGAAACTGGAACAGTGGTTGCCCCCAGGATGGCAGGACCAGGTGAGGAGGGCTTGACAGGAAGCAGGAGAGATCTTTCCGGGGCCCTGCAAACGCCTTATACCTTGCTCGGTGGATGAGGGATACAGGTGCACGCCTGTGTCAAAACTGATCAAGCCATACATTTAAGATCTGTGCATTTCACTCCATGTAAAGCACACAAGGGCTGTCCGGAAAGTATCCAGCCAACTAACATAAAAAATACAGGCATTTGGTGGCTGGATTTTTTCTGGACAGCCCTCGTAGACACTTTTTAAGTCGTTTTTAAAGAGCGTGGGCTTTGGAGTTGGGCAGACCAGCCCCTCGACTTTTCAGCCATGTGAACCAGTGGATTCTCCTTTACGCTGAAGCCACTGGGAGAGGATCCCATACTGCCCGGCTTCTCCTCGTCACCACGTGTCCAGCTCCTCCCACAGGTGTGTGACCCAGACCCAGACGGAGCTCAGCAAACGGTGCCAAGTATGCCAACAAAAGTGCGGCTAGAGGAAGAGCCCTGGGAGCGTTTTTAGGAGTGGCCTTTGTCTCCACAAATAAAATCTTGTGTGAAGCAAGTGAAAGTGGTGCCACCGACAATTAAACATTCATTACTTAGTAAATAACTGCTTCCTGTCTAAGGATTATGTGAAGTCTCTGAAATCCACCCGGCTAGGTTCATGCTTTCATTCCACCTATGGTCAGGGAGCACTTCTTCTGTGCCAGGTACTCGAGAGAGTGAGACAGACACCAGACACACCCCCGCCCCTCTGCAGCTTGCATTCTGGGGGGAGAAACAGTCAAAATATAAAAACTCTGATAGGAGATCCTTTCCGATAGTGATCAGAGCTCTGAGAACAAGAAAATGGAGGCTGAGAGTATGCGATGGGGGATGCTTTAGATAGAGGCTTTGGGCAGCCTCTCTGAGGACAGAACATCTGAGCCAAGACCGAAGGGCACTCCAGGTGGTTGGTTCCGAGGGAGGGGTCCCTTGAGGCCTGACCCTCCCCCATCATAAAGAGACAGGCTGGTAGAATGTACGAGGGCTGAGGCCGGAGGCTGTCAGACCTTGTCTGGCACTCACTGGCTGTGCATTCCCCCCAAGTCTCTTGCCCTCTCTGGGCTTTATAATCTGAACACTGAGAGATCTGACAACACAATCTCTGGGAGCCAACGATGACGAGCCTGGTGGTGAGTGGGGGGTGGGGTTGGCATTTGACAGAACACTTGCAAAGCACAAGATGTGCTCCTTCGAGGTTTCAGGCCAAAAGGACCAGAGACCGACGGGCAGAGTCTACCAACGCAGTGTCCCCTGGGACCAAGGGGGTGGGAACTGAGGCTCTGAGGCTCTGACAGCTTTGTTGTTACAGAATGAAGTTGTTCTCCTGCCTTCCATCCCCGTCTGCAGGAATAAAACCAGGTGGCAAAAGCCCAGAGTACTGTGCCTAGCTGTCAGCAGCCCTCTGACTGGCTGCAGCCTTGAAAATAAATGCTCCCATCGGCCGCCGAGGAGGGTGAGCTCAGGATTTCAGATGAAAATGAAATAAGAGGGAACACAGCCCAGAAGCAATGCAAAGCAACAACAAGGGTACTAAAATCTTCCACTGCAGCAAGAAGGAGGCTCCAGTGGTGCAATGGGGTGCTGACCTCAGACGTGGGGACACTGAGGGAATGAGCTCATACCCAGGGCCTGGCGGGTGGGCCCTGTGCTTCTGGGATCCATGTGCTGTCTGAGGGGACCTGGTCCAGGCTGGCAGGACCACTGCATCTTGCCCCACCCCCTCCCTGTCCTCCTCTTGCTAAAGCCTTATATTCCAGAGGCTCTTTAGATCAAACAGCCTCCAGGAACAGGACTGGGGGCGGGCTGACTTCGCCTCATGCGAAGACCAGGAAGCCTCAAGCCTTACCCTCCCAGCAGGACCGAGACGGCTCCAGTCCCAGGAAATGAGACAAGACCAGGAAGCCTCAAGCCTTACCCTCCCAGCAGGACCGAGACGGCTCCAGTCCCAGGAAATGAGACAACGGAGACAAGACAGCAATTCAAAAACACCATCCTCTACCGGCACCTCCAATCCTGCTAACATCAAGGTTCAGGGTCATTCTGTCTGTGTTGCAATCACAGCTTCTTGTCTCCAGGCCCTGAAATCCTGAGCAAATGACTTACCAGCATCTCAGTCTCTAAAACGGAGTAAATAATAGCACTAACTATGCAGGGTTATTGTGAGAATCAAATGTAAAAATCTGAGAAGAGTACCTGGCACATAACAGATGCTCCCAATAAGTTAGTTTATTTCAATTCTTATAAATGTGTTATTTTATGTTCACATTAAATATATCTCTGCGTGCAGGTAAAGCAGCATAGTACCAGCTCAGTTCAAGCACCCCTCTGAGTTCCTGGATACTCAAACTCTACAGACTGGATTCATAGCAACCACCCTCCCGAGTCTTCCCTCCCTGTCTACCCAACATCTTCAGCAGCGGTGCTACGTCCCCCTGAGCCTTGCTGAGCACCTGCCAGTTGTAGCATTGTCAGTAGTAGTCACTCCCCTTAAAGAAAAAATGTTAAAAGAAGGGCTTAAAATCTCAAAAGCCTATAGGGCACAGGAAGGTAAAATAGTTGAGTGAAGAGAGCCCAGTGTTGCACGTTAAGGAGTAGTGGAGACTGTGGCAAACCAGAGAACCATGTCCCACGGAAAGGACACAAGTTGCTACCAGGGAGGAAGGCGGCTTCAGTGTTCACATATCTCCTACATTTTTTAAGAAAAGCCAGAAATCCAAAATTTTATGTGCAGTCTCCTGATTTTCAAGTATCGGCACAGAAGTTATTGTTTTTAAAACATGGCAGTCCAAGCAAGACACCGGGGTTCACGCGCTCTGAGCTGAGCGGCAGGCCCTCCCAGCTGTCACTGACTGCGGGTCCGGGCCCTCTGCCCCACCCCGCCCCACCCCCTCGCAAGACCCAGAACATCGCCTCCCGGCTGAAGCAACCAGGAACTCTAGACAGAGCTTAATTAAGCTCCAGACAGAGCGCCTGTTGGTTGGTAAAGACTTTGGAGAGAAAAGTGAGGGAGCAGGTCCCAGAGGGCTGCAGAACAGAGGAAAGCTGAAAGGAGGTGGGCTTTGAGGGTGCGGGCACCAGCAAACACGGAGGACACCACTGTCCAGAGGAGGGAGGGAGGGAGGGAGAGGGGGAGTCTGAAGGAACTGAGAGCTCTACCTCAGCTTTGCCGCTTCAAATACGGATCCAAAATATAACACAGCAGCGCTTTCTCAAGGAAGGTGCTCCTACGTTACTCTGGGCTGGTGGCTCCTGGAGACAGCTCTGGGGACACAGGGTCCTCCCAGGAGGAAGGACAGTGCACAGATCTCTCACCACTATGACCTTAACTTGGCTGGGAGTCCTCTAGCCCATGTGGATTTCTTTCCTTTTCTTTTTCTTTTTTTGGGTTACATTTACTGGGGTGACATTAATTGATATCAATTACAGTGTTTCCAGGTGTACAATTCTACATGACATTGTCTATACATCGCATTACGTGCTCACCACCCAGAATCAGCTCACTTTCCGTCACCGGGTGTTTGATTCCCCCTCCCTACTCCCCCCCCATCTCTGCCCCTGCCCCCCATGAGGACTGCTTGCAGCTCACAGATCAGCTTAAGTCCCAGCCCCTTGCTAGAACGGAAACTCTTCTAGGGCTGGAAATGTGTTTTCTGTGTCCTTTGTGAACATGTGTCCCATGATCCCATGAATGAGACCAAAGAGCAAGAAGCAAGACATGGAAAAACAGGGTGCACGACCACACTTCCAAACCTGAGTGTGTTCCCCAGGCCAGAGAGAACAAGCAAGGGCTTCGTGCTCGTGGCCTGCCGCCGCCATGAAGATCTGGTGTTTGCACAGGGGGACTCCTCGCATGGGGTGCTGGGAAAAGGACAGTGACATCCCACAATGACTGGCGTCAGCGAGGCCTAAAACAGCCCTTAAGCCCCCAGGAAATGGACACATGCGCAACCTGTCAGAGTGCTAGCAGGAGTCCTGGATCACCCTACAGTGAGAGTCAGGTCCAAGCCTTCCCCTGGACAGATGGTACAGCCGAGAGGCTCAGGGCACTGAGGGGCACAGCCAGTCGAGTGGCATAGGCTGGACCAGAACCCAGTCTCCTGAGTCCCCATCCAGAGCACCCTGGACTAGGAGCAGAGCTGGGGCTGGGGTGAGACAGGTGGGGCACTCACCTGGAATGTAAAGTTTACAGGGGCAGCAAAGGCTCAGTAATCCAGATAGACATTTTGATACAATATTCTTTTTTTTTTTTTTTAACATCAACACTAATACAAAACAAATCCATGATGAGCAAGCAAGACAGCAACTTTTAAAGTAAAAACTTAGATGGAGTTGTGCCCTTGCATGCCACTCCACCCTGATTCCTGCCCAAACCAAGAGTCCAAAGGTGACAATTGACAGCGGAAGGCTATGTGGAAACTGTCAGGAAGATCACTCCCAGGAGGGTGTTGAAGGTCCAGGAAGGAGGCTGAGTACCTGGAATGGAGTGACTGCAGGGGAGGAGGCAGGCAAATTCCCGTGTCCCCAGCCCACCCCAACTCACAGAGCAGCACTGTTCCCCAGGACAAGCTGCACACCCCCACACACCCAGTTAGATCCCCCACCAGGAGAGCTAAAAGAGAAAACCCACTCCAGCCCCTCCCCAGATGCAACCTCTTAACTCCAACCAGTTGTCTTGCAAAACTAAGCCTTTTTTCTCAAGGGAGAGGATGGATAAAAATTTTTTTTTTAAGTTTGGACAGCTCTGGATAACCCTTCACACCATAGAAAAACAACCCAGAGCTTTCGGACTTACTGACAGTGGGTTATGAATGCGAAGGAAAGCATATTCTTAAACTGCTGACAGTGACTCCCTTTTAAGGCATTTCCTTGGGGCTGGAGACACCGCATCCTCCTCCTGCCCGCAAGGCTAACAGCAGCTTGTTTCTCAGTGACAAGCTTGGGCTCTTAGGTAGGACAGGTCAGGATTCAGATCTAGCTCTGCCATATACTGTGGAACCCTAAACAATTCAGCAAGACAAGAAGAGGTCAGCAACTCCTGGTTCCAGGGGCCCGGTGGTAACTGAAATGACCTGATGTGGGAGGAAGGGCATGATAAGCAATGTCAGCCAGATCTCCCAATGTCTCAAAAGAAAAAAATTGTACGCAAAACCTCCTGATTTTGCAAGGTTGGCAACTAATTCAAAATTCAAAAAAAAAAAAAATGTGTTTTGACCCAGCAGAGGCCAATTAAGCAGGTCTGCGAGCCAGAGCCCACCTATAGGCCCAGCGCCAGCCTCTGCCAACTACAAACCACCCAACAAGCCGCCTGGCACCTGTGCAGTGCTCAGCTAGCACCCATCCGTTCAGAAAACGTCCACTGGCATCATGGACATCCATTTCCACACAACAGCTTGGGAAGGAATGCTTCTCAGGAGGAAAATGAAGATATGAGGAGCAGAGAATCTGGAAGGCTCTAAAGGGAGGGAGGACCTGCAAAGAGGGAATTCCTTAAAAGGATTTAAAAGAATTTTATTGGACATAGTTTAGCACAAGTCAGGGATAAGATCAGGCAATAATTTAACTCCTGGGCACAGCAAGCAAGTCTGTGTATGTGGGGTGGATGGGACGGTGGAGGGAGGGGTCGTCCTTACAGATGATCTCCACTCAGTGTTTGAGGGTCTTCTATCCATGCATCACCCCAACATTTGACTCAGGCACCCAGCCCCGGGGACAGCCCCTCCTTAGAGGAGGTCCCAAGGCCCGGCTGACCCTACACAATTGGAAGCAGGCTTGAATCTCCCAGTGGATCTGGTAGCTCGCCTGGGCTTTGAAGTCAGACCTAGCTGGGTTGAGTTTCAAGTCTTCAACATCAGTAGTTCCCAGTGTGATCCCAGCCAGCGGCATCACCACGGAACCTGCCAGAGGACACCTTCCAAACCTGCCGAATCAGCAACTCAGGTGGAACCAACCTCTGGGTTTTCCCAAACCCTCCAGAGGATGGGGGTGCGCACTGAAGTCTGAGAACGCCTGCCCCGCACCCCCATCCTCTGGCCTCTGCTAGTCCTGGCTCTTGCTGAGATGATCGCATCTATCCCATAGGGCGTTCGCCCGACCATGATTTCAGAAGTCTGGTCTGGCTGCGCCTGGCAGCGTGGAAGATGCTGGGGGACAGTACACAGTCCTGGCCCTACCTAGTGCCGCTTGGTATCTGGTCAGAAGACAATGAACAAGGAAAAAAGAAACAAACGCCAATTTGCAGATGGGAGTAGGAGGGGCCTGATTCTCCCTAAAGGCCTGTTTCTCACTGTGTACTCGCTGGTCCCCGGGCCACCACACAGCCGGGAAGACCCGAGCTCCTCCACACTCCCCCCAGGATGCCTCTCCCGTGTCCCTGAGGTCCCTCGGGCATGCCTCCCTCTCTCCGGCTTCAGGGCTATCGCCTTTGCTGTCCACCCACCTGGGAAGCTCTCTTCCCAGAGCTTCCGAAGACGGCTCCTTCTTGTCCAGGGGAAATGTCACCTGAAGGCGTCTCTCTGCCCTCACTCTGAACCCCCACCCTACTCTGGCTTCCTCCTTGCCCTTCTCACAGACTGCAGGTCAATGGTGGTCCTGGTTCCACTCCTCCCCCAGCAGCAGGTCAGTCCTTGGGGGCAGGTGTGGCCACCTCCACAGCACCCATGAGCCACGGTTTGCTGAATGAATGAACATCCCAACCCTATTTGTCTGCATGAAGTCCCCAAAGAGTAGACACGCACAACTCAGCAGCCTGCTCCCCACCCTTTAGGAGGCGACAGGGGGCGCCCACGGAGGATTTCTTTGTGTCCTTTCTTGGTTCTCTGACGGTAGGAGAAGAGGAAAGGAGGGTGTTGGAGGTGAGCTCTGCAATGACGCCCTCTGGAGCAGAGCCCTCCAACCCAACCCCCAGCCAAAGCTCGACTCCTACCAATTCTGAGGCCACAAAAGCGCGACATCTGAGGAGAGGCCTTGCTCCCAGCCAGCTGCCTGTGCACCAGGTGCAGGACCCGCGGGCGGCTGCGTCACGTGGATCTGGAGGGAAGGGCACCTGGCCCGGCACGTGCTGTCTCTGAGAAGCCCTGGTTGGGAGGCATCTGCAGTCCCTGGCCCAGAGTGGCACGCGGGTGGGAGTGGAGGCGGGGAGCCAAGGACAACGGTGCACTTGGACCTCCAAGCAAAAGCACCGGGCAGCCCGCGTGTGGCCCCCCAGAGTGTTGGAGCGCGTGGAGCTTGCGGCCCCGGGGCGGCGGGGCATGGGAACCTTACGCGTCCCATGTAGACCCTGGGGCAGGGACGCCAGGGGTCCGGGACCCGCGGCGCCCTGACGTGGCGCGCGACCCCAGGAGGTTGGCGCCCGGCGGAGTGCGAGCAGCCCCGCTGCAGCGGAGCGCAGGGAGGAGAGCGGGGTGGTGGCCGGGGGCGCACGGAGCGCCGTCCATCCGCGGTACGCGGCCGCCGGCTGCGCCGCCCGGTGCCGCGCGTGCTGCGGGGCGAGGCCGGCACCGCTCTCCTGGCGGCGGCTCCGCGCCCGGCCGCCGCCCCCTGTCCCCGCCCCGCGCTCAGTCCCCTCCCCCGTCCCGCCTCCTTCCCCGCGTCCCTCCCTCCCCCGGCGGCTGCCGCGCTGCGCTCCCGGTGCACTAGGAGCCCGGCGCGGGGACCGCGAGGCAGAGGCGGGCGGCCCTGGGTCCGAGTCGGGGAGCTGAGCCCGGCCCGGGGGCCGAAGTTTGCTCGCAGCTTCGAGAGGCGACACGGGAGCCCCGGGCAGCCACCAGCCTCTCCCCTCGACCCCTCCCGGGATCCGCTGGCCGCCCAGGGACGCGAGCCGAGGCCCGGCCAACTCCGAGGCGGGGACACGGCGACGGCAAGTTGAGGTGGGAACTTTGCGCGCTGCAGCCTTGCGGGCACCACCGCGCCACCAGCCGGCCCCCCGCACCTGCCTACTCCGGGTCTGGGGCAGGTGCCCGTGGACGTGGCCCTGGGGTCCCCGAAACCCGCACAGTGGGGAGCTGAGGCCACAGGGGACCTGAGTGCAACTACGGGCGGCGGCGTGCAGCGCGCGAGCCAGGGTCACGGTGCAGGGCCAGCTGCTGCGCTTCCCGAGGGGCCCCGGGGGTGCCAAGTGCGGGACGGTCTCCGCCACGGTGTCAGGGCGGGAGGGGCCGTTCCTGCAGGTGGTAGAGCTTTCTCTCCACCTCGCGGGATCGCGGTGGGAGGGGGCGTCTGTTACTGGCTCGTTCACTGTAGCCTCAGGTAGGGAATGGAGCCTCCCACCAGTGAACTTTACGGAGTCATTCATTCACAACACAAGCCCCTTACTGAGCGCCCACTGGGTGCTGGGCGCTGGGCATTCCAAAACAGCTCTCTTCACCGGGGCCTCCAGCGTCTGGTAGGGACAATGGTGGTCCTCAGGGGTCCCATACCCAGCAGGTGCTCAGCTTGGATGAATTAGAGTTTGGGGGTGAGGAAGGAAAAGAGAGAAGTTGATTCATGCATAGATGGGACGATTGGTTGAGCACCTACTATGTACAACTCACTGTGCCAAGTGCCCAACATTCATTATTCTATTCATTTACCAAAGAGTTACTGAGGCCACGGCTGGGGAGAGAACATGGCCGAGAGGGATGGGGTGGGGGCAGATTGGGTGCAAGCCAGCTTGCCCGGAGAGAAGTAGGGATTCAGACCCAGCTCCTTCCTGGAGGAGGGCCCGGCCTGCCAGGGGCAGCTAACGCTAGCAGTCCCCCCTGTGTGTCCGCAGAACTCACTGAACGACAGAATGGCCTTTGCTTGGTCATCTAACGCATTCATTCTCAAGGGCAGAAAGGAGTCTGGGACAGCCTTGGACGGGAAGAAAGGCTTTCAGAAAAAGCTCCTCAGGGGAGGGTGGGAGTGGAGAGACGGTTAAGAAACGCTGATCTAACCTCACAGACAAGGCAGCCCCCACCCATGGGGCCTACGAGTTAGGCGTCCGTGCAGCAGGCATTTCCTTAAGCGTCGCTGTTATTCGTAAGCACCCAGTCACCCAGGTCGATGAGGCAGATGCAGAGACCCCTTCACGGACACCTTGAGATGAGTGCAGGGGGAGGCGAGAGGAGGGAGCAGGAGCCATTCTGATTCACTGTGTGTGGAGGGGGGGCAAGGGTAGGCTCCCGCCTCTGTGAATCTGAGCAGAGGTTTGTCACTAGGGTGTGTGGATACCCACACACATGACTGCAGTGAGAGTCACTCTGGACAGCCTCAGTGGAGCACATCTCCAAGAAAAGTTTGGCACTGCTGGGGACAAGCCCTGACGCTGGGCCAGGGGAGGGGCGGGCACATGGTCAGATGGTGCCATCTTTCTCCGGGCTCTGCCGGACCCCTGTGCCCTCTGTCTCTGGGCTCTGCAGAGGCACCTGCTGATCAGGGTGGGAGGGGTGTGTCAGGGTGGTCCCTGAGGATTGTCCTCAGCAGTCACCCCCTAAACCAGCCCATTCCAAGGGGAACATGTCCGTCATGGGACGCTCCCCAAGCCCACGGGGACCCACAGTGTGCTCAGAAAGCAGACGGCCTTCATGTGTGTCCTGAGGCTTAAGAGCCCGGGTTAGGGGCATCCTGAAGCCTGATGGGGCAGATCGGGGAGCCAGGCTCCATTCCCACCACCACCTTCAATTCTCTGCGCTAAACACACAGCTGAGCTCTGGCAGGAGGTGACAGGGGTGCCCAGAGACTAAGGAATGAACCCCCTGGAACCCTAGAGGGTGTCTTGACTGGGTTGTCCTTTCATCACATCTCCTTTCCTTATCTGTGATGAAGAGTCAACATTTCTGGTTGCCAACGATTTAGGGGTCTGGGAATCCACTCTTGATTGACTCATTAAACCCAGAAATAGAGCTCCCGAGTGGAAAATGGCAGCTGGAAAAGCCACTCTAAATAGAATTAGCAAAAAGGGAGAAGCAAGGGAGTCTAGCTACAGGCACTATCTTGTTGGCCATCTTTATGATAGAGCAAACTCTACTTGATTAAGAAAACCAGAACGTGATGTGAATGTGCTGCAGAGAGATGTTCCCCTGCTCTGCGGTGACGGCCTCACACCCGGATGTCCCCAGGCTGTGAGGCCAGCAGGCACACCAGCTCCTCAGTCCTCACCTCCCCACCGCACTAACCTCAGACACCGCAGCCTTCACACTTCCTAAGGAAAGAGAACTGAGGGGTTGTTTAAACAGGTGTCGCCTTCCTGCTGTCCCAAGGTCCCCAGTGCTCCCCCAGGCCTGCCCCTCTGCTCACAACTGATTCCAAAATTTCACCCTGCAAGGAGGCAACTAGAAAAGCACCTTCTAGCTTGCCCTCCCAAACACCTCCTGGTAGAAACCAAATGTGCGTTTGTGCTATTTTGCAGCAGCTCAGTAGGAAGGCTCCAGAGGCTGCCTGTCTTTTATATGGTGCAGAGGAGGGGGCACTCTGGCACGTTTTCTTACATGGGGGCAGAGGGGAGTTAGAGGGAAGAGCCCAGCTCCCAGAAAATGCCCCCCCTCCCACCAGGAACTTGGGCCCCAGCTCACAGGAAGCAGGAACTGAGACCCAGCGTGGTTGAATTGTGCCCAGGGTGGATGGCAGGTAGCTAAGAGAGACAGATTCTCCGTGTGGTTACTGCATCTCTTGGACACCCAGCCTGGCAGGACCCGGGCCTGGCTAATGGCTGGACTCATTTGGATTAGTGTTTTCACTGGGGATTCATGTGGCATGACCTGCCTCTTAGTGAGCCCAGCCTGGAGCCCTAACCGTGACCCAGGAAGCCTGGAGCCCTAACCCTGATCCAGGAAGCCTGGCATGGGAAGGACATCATGGCGGATCGACAGGGTCCCTGCCAGGCCTGCTCAGCATTAGGGAATGACACAGGTTGAGAGGTGGGGTGTGAGAAGGAACCAAAGCTCTGCACCCCATCTGCAGTCAGACTCAGGAGCTCAGGATAGAAATGCTCTTTCAGGAAGTTGACATGGAGGCTGTGTTAGCTTCTTCCTAGCACCAGTTTGTGGCGTCAAGCAGTACATGTTTATTCTCTTCCAGTTTTTAGAGATCGGAGGGCCAGCATGGGTCTCGTGGGGCTAAATCAAGGGGTCAGCAGGGCTGTGTACCTTCTGGCGGGAGAGCCCGTTTGTTTGCCTTTTCCAGCTTCCGGGGACTCCCGGCCCCACGTCACTCCCCTCCTCAGCTTCTGTCACCACATCTCTGATTCTGACCCTCCTGTGATTACACTGGACCCACCAGGTAACCCAGGGCCACCTGCATCTTCTCCCCACCTCAAGATCCTTCATTTAATCACACCAGCAGCACCTTTGTCACGTGAGGCCACGGAGCCTCAGGTTCCAGGGATTAGGGTGTAGACATCTTTGGGGGACCCATATGCTGCCTACCCTAGGGGCGTCTCATTAGTTCATGTTACAACGGGGAAACTGAGGCCCAGTCGAGTGGCTTGACTTCAGAGGGGGAGCCACGCCTTCAGCCCAGCCTTCGGAAGGCATTTTCTGTCTCTCTCTCCTCTAAGAAAGGAGAGATGAGGGGAGGGATGGGGGCAAGCGTGCTGCACCAAAGCCATTCTCACAAGCACAGCGCTGACATGTTGGACACAGCTCCAAGGGCTGACAGGTGGGTGTGATCATCAGCCCAGTTTACAGCCGAGGATGTGCAGGCACAGAGAGCCTAAGTGATTTTCTTAAGGCTGCACAGCTAGTAAATGGTAAGCCAGGCAGCCTGGCCCAGAGGCTCACCTCTGGCTCGTGCCTGCCCCACCACCAGACAGCTGTCCTGCCCAGAGGCCAGAATGGCAACGCGGAATGTGACGAAGCCAGGGCTTTTGTTGATTTTCTTACTCGTACTCTGCTCGTGTGCAAACGCACAATAGGGACAAAAATGCCTCCCCTAGCCTGCTTCTCCTCATCCTCAAGGGCCTTTCCAAAGCTTGTCTGTACAAAAGAGATGAGGGCCTCAGCCCCTGGCTTGCTACAAAGGGTGGCGACAGACCCCCACACCACCCCCAGGATCCAGTAGTGCCCCAGGGAGGCAGTTCCGCGCAGTCACAGGCGTGGCTTGGAGTCCCGCAGACCTCGTTTCACTCTGGCTTCAGCACTGGCCCGTTTCCTCATCTGCAGAACAGGGGAGTTCACGGCAGTGCCTGCCTCTAAGGGAAGGACCGGGCTCGGGAACTGAGGCTCGTAGCAGCACCTGGCACCTGGTGGGCGATTCGGGGGGACCCACGGTGAGCGTTTAGCGCTCTCTCTGCGTTCCCCCTTCCACTCAGAAGAGGGACAGAGAGCTTGGTCGTCAGGGATCAGCATAGGAAGAGCAGAGACCCTCCGCTCTCCCTCCAACCCCCCAACAAGGCCCTGAGCCCCCAAGACTCAGACCCTGACCACAGAGTGGCTTCACGGTGGGGCTGCCACTCGCAACTCCTTCCTGTTTAAACGATGGTTTATCTTTGGAAACGTGTGCCGAGCCCCCTGTCACTGCTTGTGAACGTCACCTTTCTCCCAAGAGGAAGGAAACGAAAGTGCTTGGGGTCAGCCGATGTGCGGCTCAGCAAGGGGAATCTGATCCGGGCGGTCCCAGGGCAGCTTCTCCCCTCACCCCAGAGCGTCTTCACCTCCAGTGGAGCTCCCCAAACATGCGACCCACAGAACCTTCCAGAACCCCAGGCACGTTGGGCCAGGGACTCACAGCCAAAGCCCCGAGAGACTCTTGCTCTCCCAGCCCCTGCGGGGTCTCTAGGCATTCATGGTACCCTCTCCTCTCTCTCTCTCTCTCTCTCTCTCTCTCTCTCTCTCTCTCTCATGGAAGCTTCAAATGCCCATTCCTGGGCCTCCCCCTCAGGCAGTCCGGTTGAGAAGGTCTAGGGCGGGGCCCTGTAATCTGTACGTCCACTGAGCAGCCAGGGCGGTGGTGTGATTGTTCTTGGGCTCTTCATTTTTCTTTTCTTGAATTGCAGCCCACAGTTGTGTTAGCCACACTCTGTACTTCACCGCACTCTTCATCACTGGCCCATGCGGGCCATAGGATTCATTGTCCCCTTGGGCCCCTGCTTGTTCCCCTTTCCCGAAGCTCCCAGGCCCCCTCCCTGGGGTTGATAGAGACCCTTTGTAACATATGCAACGTTGTGTGTGTGTTCATTTACATAAACAGCATAGTGCTATAAACTCCCGTTTCTTTTTCCACTCGGCACTGTGTTTTTAAGATCCAAATGTGTTGTCAAACCTACATCTAGTTTATTGCTTCTCGTTCTTGTGCCGTCCACGGAGCCCTCCGTCTGCATCTACCATGACTCACTTGTCCAACCCCAACCCCATCCCAGGAGGGATGCTAGGGGACGTCAGCCACACCCACAACGCTGGACACACCTTCTCATACCCGGTTCCTCTCTTAGATCTGATTCCCCAGGAGCAGATCCTGAGTCAAGGATTTGAGTGCAGTTAATTTGTTGCTGAGAATATGTGCCAAGACCTCTGTGGACCCAGGTCTGGGAAATCTGCCCAGGAGTGGGATCCTGGATCACAGGGCACCAGCACGCTTTACTTCCCTCAGCCACCCCTCAGCACCCCTGCTGGCTTTCCCAGAGGCTGTACCAGACCACGCTCCTTCCAGCAGTGGGCTCTGGGGCTGCACAGTGCTGGGTTCAGATCCCTCTGGATCAGGTCAAGAAAGGAGTCACCCTTGGCTGGTGGAAGGAGCGGATGACAGACCCCTCTCTTAGCTAATAATAATAATATGGCAGGTGTCCATTGCATGTCAGGCACTGGGGTAAGCGTATCACCCATGTCATCTGCTTTAGTCCTCACCCCAACTCAAGGAGGCAGGAGCTATTCATACCTCCATTCTACAGATGAGGAAACTGAGTCTCCAAGGTAAAACATGACTTGTTCCAAGTCACAGTGACTGGCCTTGAACCTGGGTCTCCTGATTTCAGAACCATTAGGCTTTTCTGCTTCCCCGGTTTGGGCTGGTCAACAAGTTGCCCCCCAACTGGGCTTCTTCTACCCAACACCCGTAGACCCTCAGCAGCAAAATCACTATAATCCATTATGCTCTAGAAGTAACGCTATAGATAAGTTTTAAAGGACCAGATTTTTTATGAGTGTATCAGGCTCATAAAAGTAGCATAATTTTCCAGAAGCAGGACTTTGAGGCCTGTTTGATTTATGACCTTCACTCAAGACTCTAGAGTCTGGCGTGCAGAGCCATCCACCCACACATACCCATCAGACTGGATGTTGGCTCCTCCTTTAGCCAATTCCAGTGCCTGACCCTCCCCAGAATCTGGCCCTCCGCATGCAAGCATCCTGAACGACACACCCTTTCCCGCTCTTCTCCACCCCACGCCGTCTGCTGAGGCAGGATACCTTTCCACACAGGTGCTGACGCTGTAACTCGCAACTGACACAAGTCATGAGAGGCAGGAAGGGAGAGTCTCTCACTGGGGGAGTTTTCCACTGGAGGGAAAGTCAGGAGGGTGGAAAGAAGAAATTCCTCAAGAGAAGAGAGGATTATAGCCGTGGGGGTGTCACAAGACTCCCTGGGCTTGCAGGACAAGAGCAATGGCCCTTTGCCTCCATCATTCCAAACAGAATGTCATCTTCCTCTTGTCTAGTGGCAAAGACACAGCCACCAGAGCCACAGCAGGGCTGAAAAGCCGTGTCACGGATGTGACATGCCTGCAGGGGACTCCACCTTCGGGGGGTTCTGGCAGGCTCTGCCTGAGGAGATGGGTTCCAATTTTAGGTAAAGTGGAAAAACATTCTCAGTGCTCTACAGTCAAATTATTTTTATTTCAAACACAGGTGTATCCTAGTTTTTCAAAACCCAACCTACGAAACTAGCTTTCCCCAAAGAAAAGTGGAGCGATGATGAGGTTTTGTAGAATTCCTATTCAGGGAGATCCTCTTTCCAATGTGGAAAGCTCCTGGCTCCTCTTAAACACTGTTGCTCATCTATACAGGTGTGCAGGTGTATGTGTGTGTGCAGGTGTGCAGATGTGTGTGTGTGTGTTCCCTAAGCATGTCCAGGGTACAAGTTGCCACTCAGGTATTAGAAATGGGTATCCCTGTGGAATTGACAGTCTTTGCTGATCTCACTTGCTTCCCTAGGGGGTTAGGTTGGGGAAAGGGAGGGTGAATTAAAAAATCCAAGTATTAGGCTCTTACTGCTTTTCCGTGGATTGGCTTGATTCTGGGGAGCGCTGCTGCTATAATCTAGGGGTCTCACACTCAAATGCCTACAGGGACCAGGCAAGAAACATACTGGTACAGGAATGAACAGAGCAGGTAGTAGGAAGACAACAGGGAGGGGTGGGGACTGGTGGGTGGCAGCGTGCACACCCTGTCTAAAGGGGACAGTCACCTCTCAGCTGGAATTTGGGCCAGATGTTGTCAGTCTGGTTTTTCAAGAGAAACCAAGAATATGAATTTTAACATAAAATTTCTCATTTTTTTCCCCCAAATCTTCTCCAAGCCAGGCAAAATATTTGTGAGCCTAATTCAGCCAATGAGGAAGCCACCTCCGTCTAGTAGCAATAGACCCTTAGCTTCGAAGGTTAGGAAGGGAGGTGTCTAAGTCAGCTGTTGTTTTGACCTCAGTTTTTCCGAAGTGTCCTCACCCCGTTGGCCTCACCAGCAGGAAAGGTACTCATGTGACAAGCACGTCTTTGCGCTCAGTACTGCCGGGCATGGGGATGGAGCAGCGCGTCAAGTACAGTTCTTCCCCCAGGGAGCCAGCAGTCGAATAAAGGCGCCAGGTTTGCACACAGATAATTCCAAAACTGGGTGATAAGTGCAGTGAAGATAAGTGCAGCAGCAGGGGTTGTGGGGGGATTTGATTTAGCTGGAAGAGCCAAGGAAGGCTTCAGGGAGGAGCAAGCATGGTGGTCTGCGTCACCCCCGTGTCCTCAGGAGGACATTTGCTGCTACCCAAGCACACACGGCACGATTGCCATAAGTGCATTGCTTTGCACGTTGCTTCTTATTTATGGTAAAGCAGATGGGTTTTCCGTTTATGGGAGCAATGGGTGCATCCATTTAAGATAAATGCAAATAGTCGTCATAGTCAGGGTTACTGAGTTCCTACCATGCGCCATGGATTCTGTACCTAGTTCACTGAATCAGCCTGATACTTCTATGAAGTAGGTCATATAGTTATACCCATTTCACAGATGAGGAAAGGGAAATACACCAAAGTCGAGTAACTCGCTTGGGCCCTGAGGCTCTGAAGTGCACGCTTGCAGCCACGACACCAGGGTCTCTCCTCCTTGGCACTGTGGACATTGGGCTCTGAATAATTCTCTGTTGCGGGGTCTGGCCTGTGCATTGTGGGACATCGAGCAGCATCCCTGGCCCCCATCTGCTAGATACCAGTAGCATCCACCAGACATGTCCATCAAAACTGCCTCCAGACAGTGCCACGTATCCCCTGAGGGACCGAAATGACCTTGGTTGAGAACCACTGGTTTCACTGAGCCACCTGGTCAAGCTAAGTAAATACCAAAAAAAAAAAAAAGGCTGATGTACAATGTAGTATTCAATAAATAAGAGCGCGGATACTGTAAGACAGGCACTAGGGTGTCAGGACTGTGGGGTTGGGGCCCATGGCCGGCTCCGTGCGTGGCTGTGAATCAGCCGTGATTAAAGTGGTGCCTGGCACACAGGAGCACTCAGTAAATTGTTATGGCATCAACGAGGTGGGCATGGAAGGTCTGTGAAGCTTAGGAGATGCTGAATGATACTGTTGCTATTTTCACTCTTCAGTGCATGCCTTAGTCGGCGCGGCTGCCATAACAAAATACCTAGCCCGGGTGACTCACAACAGTTACGGCTCACACCAGGCTGGAGGCTGGAAGCCGGGGATCCGGGTGCCAGCATGGTGAGCTTTGGTGAGGACTCTCTTCCTGGCTTGTCAACAGCTACCTTCTCACTGTGTCCTCACAGGGTGGAGAAGGGGGACGGCTCTGGGGCTTACAGGGACACTTATCCAGTCCTGAGGACTCCACCCTCATCGCCTCACCTAAACCTAAGGCCCCGCCTCCTGCTACGGTCCCCTTGGGGGGTTAGAGCTTCCCCTGCATGTAGTTAGGGGACACATTCAGTCCGTAGCAGCAAATATGTGCTGATCCAGCATCGGCAGCTGAGACTCAGGAGTCACTGGGCATCTTTTCCTCCCTCCCCCACCCCCAGGCCCAAAAGGGATGTGAAGGTCCAAAATGACCCTCTTACCGGGAGACAATTCGGATTACGACTACAGCGCCCTGAGCTGCACCTCGGACGCCTCCTTCCACCCGGCCTTCCTCCCACAGAGCCAGGCGCTCAAGGGCGTCTTCTACCGGAGGGCCCAGCGGCTGCGGCCACCGGACCAGCCCCCCCAGGGCGGCCCGCCCGAGGACCGCCGGCGGCCCATCATCATCAACGTGGGGGGCATCAGGTACTCGCTGCCCTGGACCACGCTGGAGGACTTCCCGCTGACGCGGCTGGGCCAGCTCAAGGCCTGCACCAACTTCGACGACATCCTGAACGTGTGCGATGACTACGACGTCACCTGCAATGAGTTCTTCTTCGACCGCCACCCGGGGGCCTTCGGCACCATCCTGACCTTCCTGCGGGCGGGCAAGCTGCGGCTGCTGCGGGAGATGTGTGCGCTGTCCTTCCAGGAGGAGCTGCTCTACTGGGGCATCCCCGAGGACCAGCTGGACGGCTGCTGCAAGCGCCGCTACCTGCAGAAGATGGAGGAGTTCGCCGAGATGGTGGAGCGGGAGGACGAGGACGGCACGCTGGACAGCGAGGCCCACGACAGCGAGCCGGGCCCGGCCGAGGCCGAGGGCCACCTGAGCCGCTGCATGCGCAGGCTGCGCGACATGGTGGAGAGGCCGCACTCGGGGCTGCCTGGCCAGGTGTTCGCCTGCCTCTCCGTGCTCTTTGTCACGGTCACGGCTGTCAACCTCTCCATCAGCACCTTGCCCAGCTTGAGGGAGGAGGAGGAGCAGGTAAGAGCCCGCGGCTGCGTGCGGGAGGCATGGAGGTGGGGGGTTCTCTGATGACAGGGGACCAAGCAGTCTGCTAGGCCACCGCCTCCTCCCAGGAGTCACTGTGCACACGGTCGCCTCCTCCAGGAAGCCTTCCCTGACTGCGCTGGCTGAGTAGCTTCCCCCGTCCCTCCCGACATTACGCTCACATGGAATCGTCCACCTCCATGGTCTAATCCGAGCTCCATGCCTGTCCTGGTCCCCACTGCGCTCCCTGCAGCTGGAAGGACCCCCAGCGCCACAAGGCACTCCGGCCACCCTCTGTGGAATGAATGAATGAGTGAATAAATGGATGTGGTGATGTATGATGTGCCTGGCCCTGCGCTTAGCACAGGACATAGGTCGTCAAACTGTATCTCCCCAACGTAAGTCCCCTCTTAACCTTCCTGATTCCCTTGTACGAAAATACTCCCAGGAACATTTTCTGGGTCTGGAATATAATTTTCATTGATAGGTGTGCACATGTGTGTGTGTGCATGTGCGTGCACATAGTGAGCATTTCTTTCTTTGTGTCAGATAAGAGAATACGTGTCAAGGGTTTGCTCCAGACCCTGACATG
Organism: Craseonycteris thonglongyai; assembly: GCA_004027555.1. NCBI lineage: Eukaryota > Metazoa > Chordata > Mammalia > Chiroptera > Craseonycteridae > Craseonycteris > Craseonycteris thonglongyai. The sequence continues at coordinate 49,339 of PVKE010001103.1, forward strand.
GGGCATGTGCTCACTTCTTGGGGCTATGGCTTAGCAGGCAGGTAATGGAGCTGGGAGCTGGACTGAAGCCATGCCTACATCCTGTCTTCTCAGTGAGCCGTCAGCAACCCCGAATGGGAGGTGTTCTTGTGCCCACTTGACAGATGAGAACATTGAGGCCAAACAGCTTGCTCAGACCCAGGTCTGACTGAATCCAATTCTGTGTTCTTAAATGTGGAAATATTCTGTCCCACGGGGCACCCTGGGGTTTAATACAGCCCCACAGAAGTGTGTAATGGGCCCACATGGTGCTTCCTAACATTTTGACTTTGTTGCCGACATTTCAAAATAAGGTGTTTTTCATTTAAAAATTCAAACTCCCAGCTTCTCTTAAAAATCTACATGGGGAAAGCCGGGACGGCTCAGCGGGTTGAGCGCTCGCTTTGAGGCCCCGAGGACCGAGGATCGAATCCCGGCTCCGGCCCAGGCGGACCCACGTGCTGAACTGGGGAGTTCCCACAGTTCGGTTCTCTGGCTGTCTCTGTCTCTGTCTCTCTCTCTATCTGTCAAAAGTAAAATAAAAATAAATATGCACTGAAGATAAAATAATTACTCTCTATAAATATAAAAAGATATAAAAAAAATAAAAAATAAAAATAAAAAAAATAAAAAATAAAAATCTACATGGTTGGGTCCCCTGGCCTGCCATCTCATGTGGCAGCTCATGGTGGGAAAGGAGTCCACAGGGTGTTTGCGTCCCAGTTTGGCCTCCTTACATGTAAGACCCTCAGGCCTTTGAGCCGGGACCTTTTCCTCACACACGGGGGTTCTGGAAGCAAGTTTCAGGATAGGCTGACAGGTTCAGACAGGTACAGATTGTACAGGCATACGGGAACTGATAAAGAGAACAAGGCTGGAGCCAGATAGCCTGGATTTGAATCTTCTTTCGTCCACTCTAGCTGTGTGTTGTTAGGCAAGTTAATTAACCTCTCTGTATCTATTCACCTGTCCAAGGGGGCTGTAAACAGCCCACCCCACAATGTTGTGAGGATTCAGTGAGTGAGTCCACGTGAAGTGTTAGGAACAGTGCCCAGTGCATGAGCATGCAGGAAATACTAACTCTAAAGATTATAATCACCTGCCAAAAAAAGAGAGCGAAAACGCTCATTTGAGATCTGTCTGGAAGAATCTGTACTTGGTACAAATTTTGTTGTAGCTCCAACATATGCGATCCTGATTTCATCAGGAAAGTACTAATAACGCCACTATTTTATTCAACTTCTGATACTTGCTTTTTTTTAATTTTTAAAAATATATGACCTTTTTTATAATTCAGTGAAAATTCTGTTGTCCAACTTCATTTTGGGGTTCACTGTCTTACACCCTCCTTGAGCACACATTTGAGTGCCCACTGTATTCAGGCATCATGAGGGTGGCAGGGCAACCAGGATGAGTCTTCCAGGCTCAAGGGGCTTCAAGTCTAGTAGAAGGAGGACAGTGGCACCCCCATGACCATAAGTGTGAGCCACAAGCCAAGGAAGCTCTGTGAGAGGACCACAAACCATCCTGGGGGTACTTGGAGAGGGCTTCCCCGAGAAGGGGCTTCCCTCCAGTCAGGACCAGACCAACTGTTATTTCATCTCTCTAGCCTCTAAGCCGGGGGAGACGAACTTATGGCACGCGTGCCCAAAGTGGCACGTGGAGCAATTATTTCGGCACACGGAGCTGTGAATACCATTTAAAAAATGATTGTTTATGCTCTTATAGACATAAAAATAATCGATACCTCTATCTCACTCGATGGGTTGGCACGCGAGTCGAGCGAGTATACTCTTATTTCATAAACTTTGGCACTCAATCGCCAAAAGGTTTGCCACCCCTGCTAAGCTATTTCTAGAGAGAAAGCTATTAGAGCAGGATTCATAGAACCCAGCTGTGCCCAAGAGCCAACAAGGTGCCCCAGGCTAGAACCGTCAGTGCCTTCCCTCTCTGCCTGAGGTTCAAAGGCACTGGAGACAGTCTACCATCCAGCTGCGGCTCGTAGGTGTGCTCGAGAGGCCCGTAGACGGTTTCCTTTGTACTGAATTACCACCACACTTAAAACCCAGAAGAGTTCATGTACAACTCGATTTCCAGCCTCTCTGGAAGACTTCCGTGAAGCGTTCTCAAGCCCGAGTTGGCGATTCAGGGATAGCAGTCCAGGCATGCTGAGCGGGACGGCCATGCTCCCCAGCGGGCCTTCCTGGGCCCACTTGGCCCATTTCCCTCATCTGGCCTACAGCTGGCCACTGTCCCCGTCTACATGCAAGTCCAGGCCTCTTCCATCCATCCTGGTGACAAACATGAGTTGCCACATGCCTGGTCTTTGTAGGTGCTGGACTCCCAGCAGTGGACAAACTGCCCCTATCCTGGGGGGTTACAAGCGGCTGGGGCAGGGGGTGGGGGGCAGAGACAGACAATAAACACGGTCAGTAAGTCACTTATAGAGCACATGAAAAGATGAGGCGCGCTCTGAACAAACAGAGCAGGGTAAGGGGAATTGGAGAGCAGGATGAAAGGAGGGATGATTGTTAAACGAGGGGGTCACAGAGGCCTCCCTGGGAAGGTGATCCTGAAACAAGAGTGGGATGAAGGAAGACAGAGCAATGTGGGTTTCTGGGGGGGAGAGGAACACTGCAGGGGTGCAGAAAGTCAAGGCCAGGCTGTGGTGGTGGGGAGGGGGGTTAAGCCTGGGGTATTGAGAGGCAGTGAGGAGGCCCATGAAGCTGGAGCAGGTGAGTGAGGAGGGCTGGGGATGAGGAAGTAGCAGGCCAGGCATGTCCTAGGGTGGGGGACATGGTGAGAAGCAGTTCAATTCTGGAATCATTTAAAATTGTTTTTTTTTTTATTGTTTTTGACAGAGAGATACAGAGACAGAGACAGAGAGAAGGGGGAGGGCCCAGAACAGTCTCCATAGTTGCACATCATTGGTTTTTTCACATAGTTTCATTCCACAGGTGGGCGCGGGGCTGCACAGGGCAGGAACTGGGCCGGGGTCTCTCCCCGGTGAGAACTGAACTGGGGGCACTCCCCAGTTCAGCATATGGGTCCACACAGGCCGGGGCCGGGATTCGATCCTTGGTCCCCAGGGCTGCAAAGTGAGCACTTAACCCACTGAGCCATCCCGGCTTCCCCGATTCTGGAATCAATGGGATTGATTCCAATCAAATAAGGAGTCAATGGGATTTCCTGAGGATTTGGGGGGCAGTGCTGGAGTTTCCTGTCCTAAGCAAAACCGGAAAGTGGCCATGGGATCGCTGCTCACTAAGCACGAGGGCCAGAGGCGGCAGGTGAAATCAGGAGCCCCAAAAGAGTAGATCTTAAGTCCTCCCCCACACAAAGGAAATGATTGGCACGTGGCGGGACAGAGCTGTTAGCTCTGCGGTGGTGATCGTACTGCAAAGCACGGATGTATCAAGTCAGCACGTTGTACATCGTACACTTAATGTTATATGTTAACTATATCTCACAAAACATAAATTTCAAAAAAGAGAGAGAGAAGGAACTCAGGAGCCTGGTTTAAGACATGATGAGTTTGAGACGCCGATCAGAACCCTGTCCTCCCTGCCAAGTGTCAGGCAGCCCATGTAGGGCCTGGAGGTCAAGGTCCAGGTCTGGGCTGGAGGGAGAGATGAGGAGTGGTCAATGTCAAGATGGCCCTTCATGCCCTGGGCCTGGACGCCATCACCCAGGGAGTGGGCATAACAAGAGAGAGGCCCCTGGGGCCACGTGACATGGACAGACAGGTTGGCTGTGCCCAGACCCCCTCTGACCCGGAAGGCCCAGCACCCCGCCCAGGGCAGAGCTCGGTGCTCCTTGCCGGTGGGACCGCTGCCCTCTGCCCCACTGCTCCTGTGACCTCTCCCCTGCCCTCTGCCCTCTCCTGCAGGGCCAGTGCTCCCAGATGTGCCACAACGTGTTCATCGTGGAGTCCGTGTGCGTGGGCTGGTTCTCCCTGGAGTTCCTGCTGCGGCTCATCCAGGCGCCCAGCAAGTTCGCCTTCCTGCGCAGCCCGCTGACCCTGATCGACCTGGTCGCCATCCTGCCCTACTATGTCACCCTGCTGGTGGACGGCGCCGCCGCGGGCCGCCGCAAGCCCGGCGCGGGCAACAGCTACCTGGACAAGGTGGGGCTGGTGCTGCGGGTGCTGCGCGCCCTGCGCATCCTGTACGTCATGCGCCTGGCCCGCCACTCGCTGGGGCTGCAGACGCTGGGGCTCACCGCCCGCCGCTGCACCCGCGAGTTCGGGCTCCTGCTGCTGTTCCTCTGCGTGGCCATCGCCCTGTTCGCGCCGCTCCTCTATGTCATCGAGAACGAGATGGCCGAGAGCCCTGAGTTCACCAGCATCCCCGCCTGCTACTGGTGGGCTGTCATCACCATGACCACCGTGGGCTACGGAGACATGGTGCCCAGGAGCACGCCCGGCCAGGTGGTGGCGCTCAGCAGCATCCTGAGTGGCATCCTCCTCATGGCCTTCCCGGTGACCTCCATCTTCCACACCTTCTCCCGCTCCTACCTGGAGCTCAAGCAGGAGCAGGAGAGGGTGATGTTCCGGAGGACCCAGTTCCTCCTCAAAACCAAGTCGCAGCTGAGTGGCATGTCCCAGGACAGTGACATCTTGTTTGGAAGTGCGTCCTCAGACACCAGGGACAAGAACTGAGCCCAGGGTGCACACCTCCCCACCCCCGGCCCTGTCTGCCCTCTGCGGCTTGAAGCTATCACATCGCTGCAGAAGCCCCGTGCTGCTTCTGAATGCGGCCCTGGTATAGGACTGGCCCCAACCAACCACACGCCGGGCAGGACGTCCACAACATTCACAGAAGGGTCCCTGCCCGCCCCTGCCCACCCCTGCCAGAAGCGAAGCGGAGCTGGTCATGAGCCCAGCACACGGCGTGACGGTCCCCAGCCCCCAAGCCCGTTTCCCTCCATGAGGAGACTGCTTGTTCCTTCCACCATGTAAATAACATGCCAGCAAAGGCTTGCTTCCCGGGTCTGCCCAGAGGAGAAAAATACCAACGGCCCCAGCCACACATCTGTCTTTACTGTGGATCATTTGCAATTAAAGGAAATCGGTGAAAACGAAAGGGCAAGAAGCCTTGCATGGGGCTCTCTTAAGTCGGCAAGTTGTTTTCCAGGAGGGCTGGAAGCAAAAGCACGCGCTGCCTTGGGTCCCTCAGGGCTGGTAAAGCCCCAGTGGGGTTGGAGAGGCAGGAAGGAAACAGATGCCCTTGAGGAAATGCCCAGTAAATGCTACGTGTTCTCTCTCTCTCTCTCTCTCTCTCTCTCTCTCTCTCTCTCTCTCTCTCTCTCTCTCTCTTATTCTTTGACTCCTCCCACCTCTGGGCCTTTCTTCCTTTTTCCTTCTTCCCTATCCTCTCTTCCCCTTCCTTGTACTTTCAGGCCTGTGTCCTCAAACTTTTCCCACAAGACATCCCTAACAGTGAATGCACACCAAGGGCCTGTCAGCATGGCTGACTACAAAGGTAAAATTGCCTCAATGAATCTTTAAAAACTAGTGTACATTGGTCATCTTACTCCCCATTTATTGTAATGCTTGAAAAAAGTGCTTCAAATCACTTACCTCTATCTAAATCGAAGCCTAGCATGGGGCTGATGCTTCGGGAAGTGGGCCATGGTCCCCCAGGCAACCTGAAGCACAGTCTAAAACCCCCCAAGACCTTCCATGTCCCCCCAAAGATAAGGTGACCAGACATCCTGCTTTTGGTGGGACAGTCCCTATTTTTAACCATTTGTCCCGCGTCCCACGGCCTTTTAAAAAAGTCCCGATTTTTGGAAAGAATGCACGACAAACTAGAGAACAGCGGGAGATAGACCAAATTTTTAATCAAGAACCCCCTCCCCCTGGTTAATGGTGTCCCGCTTTACCAATGTTAAAATCTGGTCACCTTACCCAAAGACCTGAAAGCACCCACCCAACGGGGAGCACCTCCCGACCTTATGGAATAAGGACAACCCACCGTAGAGGGAACCCCAGACCAGCCCCCCAGATTTACTCAGCTCTTGGGATCCAGACTCCTTAGTGCCAGGCTACACCCCAGGTCCCAGTCACAAGCCTGTCTTCGCCCTCACAGATATGGCAGCATCACTTTCTTTTTCATCTTTGGCCACGGCCCCTCCCCTCGGCCTCTGAAGCAAATCCGATCACGTGGCTGCCCTGCCAGGGGCTGTCTGTCCATCACTTTGAGACTAAAACCCGAACGCCCTGCATGGCCTGGGCCCCACCCTCCGGCCCAGCTCCCACTTGTCTGTGGCTGACTGCCCCCGGCTACACTGGCCTCCGTTCCGCTCTCCCTGCCCTCCCAGCCCGTTCCCACCTCAGGGCCTTGACACTGGCAGACCCCTCCACAGTGAATGTCCTCCCCATAGAACTCTGCGTGGCTGGCTCCTTCCATCCCCTGCCTGACCACCTCTCTAAAGAGTCTGCCCCAGCGCCTTTGCCACCGCCACTCTCACCCCTTACCCGGCTTGATCTTTTCCATCCACTTGTCGACCTCTGAAGCCACCTGGCTAATTTCTCTGCCACTCAGTTACCGTCTGTCTTCAGCAAGAGGAGGCCCGTGTGACGCTGGCTGGGACTCAGCCATGTGGCTCACTGCTGATCCCAGCATCCAGCACAGGGCCTGGCACCTAGTAGGTGCTCAATAAACACTTCGTTGAATGAGTGAATGAATGAATGAATGAATGATGAAGGGAAACAGGAAAGAGGGCCAGAAAACAGAAAGGCATCCGCTTTTAGCCGTGGACGCCAGCCCTCGGAGCACCTCTCTCTTTCGCCCTGTGGGTGAGGGTGGGGGCTGGGACGTAGCCACCTCAGCACAGTGCACACAGAGTGATGCGGAGTAGAAATATCATCCAAGTCACGAGGGCCTCGTTAAATGTTCCCCTGACACCTGCTTCCATGACTCACGCCCGAAAAGGAAGTTTTCTGACTAATTAGCTCTACCTTCCCAGCCCGGTGGGTGTCGCGGCAGTCGGGCAAGGCTGCCATGGTAATAAGACCTTAGATTTATGGAATGACCTTTTCCCCTACTCCAAAGTGGCGATGAGAGACAGGAGACGATGGAAAATGCTCAATAGAAATGGAACACAGAAAGAGGAGCCCTTTAAAGTCCAAGGGAGCAGAGAGCAATCCTGTTTGGGGTGACGGATGAAGCTCTGAATGGGGCAGGGCTAGGAGGGGAGAGGCCCCCACGTGGAGGACACAGGCCGGGCAAGGAGGGGCTGGGGTCGCCGAGGGTCAAGATTTCTGGCGTCTCCTTGCACAGGTTCTGAGCGGAGCTGGCGGCCAAGGCAGAGGCCCTGACTTAGAGTCCTCTCCAGACCTCCCTTGAAGGACAGAGGGGTTTAGACACTGACCTGAATGCATACCCAGAAATGGGGTTTGGGGCCCTTAGCCCTAATTAAGAATCAGGAGGCCTCAGGACACCTAACTAGCTGCTTCTAGGACTGTGATCAACTTTACAATTACGGCTTTTCCACATTTTTTTTAGCAATGTGAAATCTGATGGAGAAAATCTGCTTTTAAATTCGAACCAATAAATTAGGCTGTTCTGGTTGAAGTGTGGGCCACAGTCCCTTGCCAGTGCCCTACGGGGCGTCCCTGTGACCCTGGGACAGGAGACTAACTCCATACAACCAGGAAAGTGTGTGAACATCACTGCTCTAAAAGAAACAGCGAACTATCACATGGGTTTGTTGTTGTGTTTGTGTTCTTTTAGGTAACGTGGTTGTGCTACAGAAGCCTAGCACTTCCATCAGACTCACAGTGGGGGGTTGGGAAGGCTGATTTAACAAGACAGATTCTCAGGACCCACCTCTGAACAGAACGGTGACTTCTCACCTGGGGCTCAGAATTTTAGGAGGAGTCAAAAACAAACCAACAAAACAAAACAAAAAGCCTCAGTGACCAAGGTAAATCATATTTTAATGCACTATTTTTTAAAAATCAAGACTAAGGCCAAAAATCCACAAGGAAAAAATATCAACATTTTAAGTAAAGACAGGGCCAGCCTTTGTACGGGCCCTGCTCGAGTTCTGGTCCTGTCCTGACTCCGCTCACGAACCCAGTGACACAGCACTCATCGGCCCAGGGCATCTCTCACGGAGCGCAGGTGGGAGACGTCAGCACCTGCCACCCTAGCTGCTGGGCATGGGCAGCCACTCCACTGAAGGGGGTCAGGTCGGGCACCAACGCCACCTCCCATGGCGGTGAGCATTCCAGAACCCGGCCCTGCCCTCCCAGGGCCCCCACGGTGATGGGGAGAGAGAGAGGCAAGGACTGTGTAAACTGAAGAAAATCATTCCTGATGTTGGTGAGCACCATGTGAGCTGGCAGAGAGCAGCCACTTGAGAGGATCAGGGAAGGGCTGTTAAGGCAGGTGGCGTTTAAAAGGGACCTGGGGTGGGGGTGGGGGTGGGGGGCAGTGATCCAAGCAGGGAGAGCAGCCAATGCGAAGGGGAGGACCCGGACATGCCACCATCTGCCGAGGGCACAAAAACATGTCCCTGCTGGGAACATCCTTTCCCCAGCCCCCACTCCTGGGGCGGAAACGCAGGCATGCCAAGTAGACAGTCTTTGAACAAACATTTCCCTTATTCTGAAACTGAAGCTGTTACAGCCGCTGGGGCCAAAGCAGACAAAGCAATGGGACTGGCCTCGGTCCCTGCTCCCAGGTGGAGGGACTGGGGAGATGGAGACAAAGACACGGGAATAAACTACGTCCGTGCCTGTGAAATGACCGGGCACAGGCACATGGAGCTGGGGCAAGACATCAGCATGAGACAGCGTGACTTGCACTCAGAGTTCCAGTTGCTGAAGTGGCCTTGCGTATGGTTTCCTCCAGAAAAAGCAAATGGTACCCTTCCTCCTTCCTCCCGCTCCCTTTCTGCTCAAACTGCTCCTCACTCGTCCTGTCAAGTCATACATCAGGACTCTGACCACACCCTCCTCCAAAGGGCCAGTCCCCACCCTCTCCCACCTGGATTATGAACAGAGATTCCTGTCTGTTCCGCCTCCCCTCCCCATCTGTTTTCAGCACAACAGTGGGACCATTAGAACCCAACTCAGATTGTGTTCTGCTTACAACACCGCCCTCCAACCTGCTGACATCCCATCCCACTTACATCCAAGGCCAGAGTCTCCCTCGGCCCCAACTCCCAGATCTGGTCTCCTTGCCTCTCCCTTATCTCTTTCAGCGACACCAACCTCTTCTCTATACACAAAACAGTCCAAGCTCAGTCCCGCCTCAGGGCCTTTGCTCTTGCTGTTCCCTCTGCCTGGAAGATCTCTTCCCTAAGAGGTACCCACATCCCTTACTCTCTCTACTCATTCAGGCCTCTGCACAAATGTCACTAAAACAGAGAGGCCTTACCTGACCTCATCCCTGCAGCCCTGCGTAAAAGACCACACTCCCAGCATGTCTCCAGCGTGTTGTTAACCATGTGTTTTGTTTTCTCTGTCCCAATGCTTTGACACCTGGGGCCTGAAGAGACTGCCCCTCCCAGGGTTAACCAATTCCTAGAGACAGTAACAGCATGCTCTCCAGACCCCAGCCACCTCCTTTGTCCAGTTCTCACACTCCAGCCACCCACTGCGCTACCCACCTGCCCTACTCACCCAGGACCAGCTACCAGACAACCAGGCACAGCCCTTATGCCCAGAACACTGACATATGCAAACCAGCCAATCTCAAACCTGCTGTCCCGCCTTGCCCTTCCTTCCCTAGAAAACCATAGTAAAGGCTCATACCCAGAGTTGCCCCTGTCTTTCAGCCTCAGGTGGATCCATGTGTGCCCCGCTGGGGTCCCCATGCTGTGACAACCCCCCACCCCCACCCCCTACCTTGGGATCTGTGAGTGTAACAAACGATCTTTTCAATGGCAGTCATCTCCCAATCTATTGGCCTTGCCATGCCTGAGTAATAATAAAATCTATGTTTTAAAACACCCATCCCCCTTACCCTGCTTTGACATCTAAAACCCGTGTATCAGCTCCATGAGGACAGGGGCCTTCGCGGCAATGTCCCCAGTCTAGGACAGCACATGGCACATCATAGGTACTCAATAAATGTTTAATGAATAAACGAATCCGCGAATTCCTTACTTCTGTATAGAGACCTTTAACATACACAGACATAATGGCCATATTTGTTCATCTAGCCCAGGGGTCTCCAAACTTTCCAGCCCGCAGGCAGCATTAACTATCCAACAGCAGTTTGGGGGCCGACTACACACTCGAGGTCCAAATAAAAAAGAATCAAAACATAGATGTTGTTTTTAATTATTTATTTAATATGATTTTATTCACGTAAAAAGGTCTCCACGGGCCGGATGAGAGGGCCTCGCGGGCCATAGTTTGGAGACCCCTGCTCTAGATCATGGCATGAAGCTCATTACAACTCACTCCTGCTTACTAATACCACAATTATGATGAGCAAACAACCCATGCTCAGGGTCACCCCATAATTTCTGTTTGGAGACAACCTCTACCATGTGAGTTTAGTGAATTAAATGTATGGAAAGATACGGTGGGACTTTGTTTGCAACCATAAAACAGCCTGAAATATTGTTTTCATTTTCTTCTCTGAAACAAATAGTCTGCTTACCCAAATAACCTATAAAAGCCCAAATCAATAAGTGTGTTGAAATACATTTAAAGCCACCAATTGGCCTTACTTTAAAAAATGGAGTGCAAATAAAGACCGATAGCACTATATCCTAGTAGGTATGGACTACTGGTGGCTATTGGCATTCCATAGGCTGGCCAGATGTACCATTTTAAATGGGACATAAAAAAAATGGTACCATCCTGTTTCAAACGGTACGTGTGGTCAGCCTACTGACACCTTGAATTTAGTCCAGTGAGACTAGGCTGACCGTATGTATTGTCTGAAACGGGACAATACTGTTGTTTTGTGTTCCGTTTAAAATGGTACATTTAGTCAGCTTAATAGTCCATCATATGTGTTATTATACATACATGAAACCCCCAAAATAAGTACTTAGAATCATTCTCTAAATGACATAGTCATTTAATAGGAGGTTACAGTCGCTGCTAAATGGACAGGAACAGTTTCTCCACAAAGCCGATTAAGTGGGAAATGCCTCCTCATTGCAGAAGCTCGGGGGTCTTTTGCAATTAGCCTAAAATTTACTCCTCAGTGAGAGCCAGCCAACCAATGTAACGGGTGAGTATGGAAGAAGCGGGGACCCTGCGGAAAAGAAGCAACCCCTCAGCTATTGGCTCTCATCCCATCCGGGGCTGCTGGGCTGGGTCTGATTAGACGTCCAGGAAGCGTCCTGTGAACTTTAACATCTCTCAAGACACATTTAAATGGTCAGAGTGTCTTAACACTGACCTCAGCACCCTCGCCAGCCAAGACGCTGGTCTTCAGAGTCAACCCACATATCTTTCTGAACTGAACCACCCTGAATAGGCACATACGGGACAACCTGGACTAGCAAAAGCGTCACCAAGTCCCAGAACAAACAGAATGATCTTGGGCTTTGGAGCCAGAGGATTTTAAATTTAACTCCCTGGCAAGCCACTGTCTTGCTGTGTGTCCCTGGACAAGTTACTAAGCCTCTTGTTTGTCCTCTGTAAAAAAAAAACAAAAAAAAAAACTGGGAATGCTAACACCCACCATACTGAGGTGACGTGAGGATTAAATAAAATAAAGGATATAAAGCACTAAGAACAGAATTCAGCCCATTGTACGTGATCAATAATAGTGGCTATTGCTATCATTGTTCATTATCCCCACCCTCCAAACACAACTAGCAACACTGAAACGGGTTTGATAAATGAACACCATACACAAGATAACAGGACTATGCTCTTGCGTGAATTTATATAACATTTCAAGGAACTTTCGCACACTTTCCATTTGCCTGCACAGCGGCAGCTGCTAATTACAAATGCATGTTCGCACTTTGTTACAACAGACTTGGCAGAATGGCAATTTGGAGACCTTTTTATTAGCAGTTAGATAATGAAGGCGGGGGAAGTGCATCGTTGTCCTGCCCTTCCCTGCGGCCAGGGTGTCCTCCCTCCGCTGGGAGGCATGGTGCTGGGCCCCTGAGTAGGTGAACAGCCGCCTTCCACTTTGCAGGGGCGGCCTGGGCTGGTGGAGAGAGCTGTGTCCTGTTTCTACCACTCACCAGCTGGGCAGCCTCGAGCTGGTTACCTAACTTCTCTGAGCACTGTGTTCTTATCTGGAAAGTCGGGTAAGGTATCCCCTTCTTCCAAGGGCTGTGTGAGGATGAGGAGGGGAATAAATGAGAAAAGGCAGTAAGTGCCTGGCAAAGAGGAGGTGTTTAGCAAGAGTGTCTTCCTAAAGCCCTCTTGTGAGAAGGAAAGTGGATATTCTATCAGGCAGGATTATTATGTTTCCAAATAACAGAACACTCAACTCAAACTGGCTTAAGGGGGAGGGAAGCTGGTGGCAGAGAAAGGACTGTGAAGAGAGGACGTGTAGGGGCTGACGTAACTGAAAGGTCCCAAGGTCCTGCCAGCTTCAGGGGCAGCTCAGTGTCGTGAGCAGTCAGTTTCTCTCCGCCTCACAATCTGCACCTTGTCGACTTCATTCTTGTGTTCCACCCGACGGCTCAGGACTCTCCCTTCATGGTGACAACATGGCTGCAGCAGCTCAGCTCTCACCTTCTCAAGTTCAAGTCCAACAGGAAAGAGCAACACACCTTTTGGGGAGCTCCTGCCAGGAGTTCTGAGAGTCCCTGGGACTAGCAAAGCTTACACCGTGTGCCCATCCCGGAGTCCATCGCGGGCGGGCGTGAGGAGGCCGTGACCGGATTGGCCAGGCCCTGGGACTGCTCTACCTCAGACACTGAGAGTGGCTGAAGAATGAAAACCAGCTGAGTGGGCATTGTTCCGCTAGTGCCCTGTACTGAGAAAGCGCAACACCTCACTCGTGGCAAAGGAGAGATGCCCGGAGAACTCTGTCCTTCATCGCAGAGCAGGTATTGAAGGGAGACTTCAGAGCAGAGAGATCAGAAACTGGTAATTAGCCTACCCCCCACCTCCTCCCAAGGCCTGCTGGAGTCGAAGAGGCATCTTTCTGACAGGAGCTGTGACCTGATAGAAACGCACAGGTGCAGCCCAGAACAGGGAGGAAACGGAGAATAAATGTCCCAGCATCTGTCTTCTGCCAGTGCCCCCGTTTTCAAACCCAACCAGAAGCCAGGAGGCAGGATGCCTGAGAGATGCAGTTAGTCCCTCAGCCTCCCAGGGCAGGGAATGGGGCTGGGGAACAGATGGGATGCTCAGCGCAGTAGGCCTGTCACTATCCCTGTTTTGCAGACAGGATAAGCAACCTGCTAAGGTCACACACGACCCTGCTCCATCATGTTAAACCACCCAGCCCTGGAGCCGTCCTCTGGAGAAGCCGCAGAGGCGATGGGGGTGCTAGAACAGAGACTTCTACCCCCCAAAAAAGCATTCTTAGAAGCTCAAATGTTAATCTTGTCCCTTCTAGCAATTTCAACAAACCTGCCTCTACTTGCTCAGAAGAAGGAGAGAGAGAAAAAAATATATATCTTTATTTCAATCTCCTTCCGACAGGCACCCCAGCAAGAATTCTCATCTTCCCCGGGACTATCTTTCATTTGCACATTGACCCAGGCCGCTGTCGGGTGAACACTAAGTGAGATGAAAGGAGGAAAGAAGAGAGAACGATACAAAATGCAATCACACTGCACCCAAGCAGGAGGGACTGAAAAGTCGGAAAGCAAACCCAATAAACATGCCTTTAATTGGCGCTGTCTGCAGTGGTGTGCACGGATTTTAGACCAAAAAATGTATCCGGCAGCTGATTTGCGCTGCAAACCTGCACCCTGGACAAGGACAGGGACCCGGGTCGTGTCTGCCTTGAAACACAGATGCTCGTGCTGGGTAATCGTAGCCTCTCCTTGTGGTCAAAGTAGCTGGATTACAGTCAGCCTGAGGACCGGCTCACCCCTTTCGACTCAAACCAAGGTCCATGGACCAGTGGCACCCCGCCCCCTGGAAGCTTGTTAGCAATGCAGATTCTGTGTACAGGGTTGCACAGAAAATTATCACAGACACACAATTATCAAAACATTTTTAAAACAAATAGGTGGTTTGAGAATAAAAGAGCTTCTTTAGTCATCCATTCATCAGAGGTAGCATTGGTTCTGATAATTGCCATAATTGAGAGGCATTGCAGGGCATAAACAATATTTCAAGATAGTTTCATACACATTCAGCAGATGTAAAACTATCTGAGATTTTATTGATGGTAGGGGATCAGTGTAGGGGAGAAAAAACATCTTTTTTCTTCTATCATTCTAGGTTGTCAGCCGGGCTCTGTAACAAAAGATAAATTAACAAGAGAACAGCATAAAACTTTAACTGATAAAAGTTTTATGTGACATAGGAGGCCTCATATGGAAATGAAGACCCAAAGAAGTAAGTAGGCCTAAGTGCTTATATTCTACGCTGAACAAAGAATAGCAATTACGGAAAAGTAACTAAAATATAAGAGGACACTAGAGCAAGTGGAGTTACTGTAACAAGTCTGTACAGATTTTTCTCAGCCTCTTACTCCTCTTATCTGGCGATAAGAATGTTTCTTTCCTTCTGGAACAGGAATGGCATCTTTCATGGGACAGTTTATCTCCTGCTTTCAGGAAGAGATAGGGAGGGCAGAATGCCCTTTCTGAACCTGCTGTTTTTCCAGTGCCTTTCGCTCAAAATAATCAGTATTCTAACATGGCCTGTGTGGAGGTGGCGCGTCTTGAATTCGTTCACAGGTCCTAAACTCCAATGTTGGCCACAGGCTCTGCTAATACTGTGGAGGTTTGGAGACACATTCATGGTGGAAGAAAATGCTAAATTTTAGTCAGAGGTTCTTGAAATAAAGATGGATTTTTTCTTTTCCCATTCATGTTCAAACACCATCTGAATTCTAACTCTGAATCCGCAGTGAAAAACAACCCTTGGCCCCACACAAAGTAGCACTCACCGATTAGCTAACCCCTTAGCATCCATTAGCATCTCCCCCGAGGTTTAGCTGACTTGAGTCCGTTAAGAGTGCTGGCTCAACCACTTACGAGCTGAAGACTGGGACAAGTTCCTTAAGATCTGTCTGGGTGCCTATTTCACTCCACCTCAAGGCGCCCTTGGAGCTCAAAGTGTGTCCCCAGGGCCTATCAGCCTCACCTGAGGCCTGCAGAAATGTTGGCTCTCAGGCCCCATCCAGGCCAACTGCAAAAGAAGATGCATTTTCATAAGATTTCCAGGCGAGAAGACCTTACATCTCACCAGGCACACTAGGGCTTCCTTCTTTCCTCCGTCAAAAGACCAAGAGCAGCTCTTTCCAGAGGGGAAGACTGGTAGAATGGAGTCTGCATGCAGCCCACAGAAGCATTTGATTGGAACCACACATTGTGTTCTGCGTCACTACCATTTTAAAACCTGGAACTTTTGCATAAACATATCTGGGTTTCTGGCTTCTTGACAAAATTTGAATTTCTCACAGCACCAGGCCTGAGTTCCCGCCAAGCAACCACGGGTGCAGCTACGTGACAGCTGTCCCCTTTAGATGAACATGTGCTGTCCTTTGGCTCTGTCCGGGTCCCAGCCAGCAGAGGGCAGATCTGTTACTGGGTGACCACTAACCAGAACATCCATTGCTGTTTCTTAGGGCTGCAATGTTTCTTATAGCAGAAGAATGTTCTCATATAACTTAGGACGCTTACCCAAAGTGGGGAAATGAACATGCCAGAAGCTGCCCTGAATATACTTACCCTTCTGAGCTGGACTCTAGTGACGCTCAGCCTGAAGCTGCAAAGTACTGTCTGTTCCTTGTCCTTCACCCCCACCTACTGGTCTTTCTAAGAACTACATGCTGGGGTCAAGACCGCTCTCCCTACTGACTAAATATTCAGGTTTGTAAAGATCCACAAAGGAGGTAAGAACCCTAACAAATCCGCGAATCTGGAAGTTCTCTCCAAGCCTCCCATCTATTCATGGTCCTCTGAACTGTTCAGTATTCAACGAGGGGAAATCATTCAGGCTGTGTCTAACACCTGTTCCATGTTCACATATAGGTATTGGGTAGGCCAACCTCAGAGTAGAAGTCAGTCTCAAAATGTGAACAAGGTAAGCATGATCAGAACACTGTCTTATCCCAGGTCTTTACATGTCTGGCTACTTCTCATTCTTCAGTCCTGAAATGCGAATATCACCTCTGCAGTAGGCTTATCCTGGCCATTCTTTAAGAAACCCACCTATTCTCATTAGCAGTACTGGTTCTCTTCATAGCTAAACAATTTTTTATTCTGTATGTGTCTTCTGTTAATCACTGGGTGCTCTAAATAGAAGGTAAGCATCCTTCTATTTTTGGTCTAATTTGACCCTTACTCTTTGGGACTACTTTAAAATATATATATATACTGACTTTTATGGAAAGGCAGTCCTTTCTCATGGTAGAAAATTTAGATATTTGCCCCAGTAATCCCATGTCTTGAAAGTTATCCTACAAAAATAAGTAGGCAAATGTACCAGGATGTTCATTGCAAGATATACAATTTCATATTTGTAGTATAAAATAGACTAGAAACCAGTCATTGATCCTCATTCTAGGGTCTGCAGACTCCCAGAGTGTCCACTGATAGAAATGTGTTTCCTTAGCATTGGATTTCTTGCATTCCTATGCATTTTACTTTATGCACTTAAAAGCATTTTTCTATTCTGAGATAAAGTTCATAGGTTTTGCAAAACTGCCAGAGGGATTTCTAGCAGTTAAAATTAAAAAGAATCCCCTTGTCAAAAGACTGGTTAATGTGATCATGGTATGTGAATACAGTAGAATCATAACTGAGCTGTGTATGTCCCTGTACTGATCTAGAACCATGCCGAAGGGACATTGTTAAGTGCAAAAAGGCGAGGTGAGGAACACTGTTTAGAGTATGTTGTGTGTTGGGGAGAAGGACCCTTTCACATCTCTGTGTTTGTATGCGTGCACACACACACACACACACACACACACACACACCGTCTTAGGAACAGTTGCTGGTCACTAGGGCAACTCTGGGGCAGGATCTCAGAGTTGGGAAAGGGAGGGTTACTTACTTCTTTTTACTATCTTTTGGTATTCTTTGGATTTAAAAACAAATGTGTAAACAACTTTTTATAAAGTTCAAGTTGGAAAGTTTAAATAAATTTGAAGCTTAGTCCTCAAAGCCACGACATTTAGTAGTCTCATTACATTTGTTGGGGAATAAATAAATAATTGTATGATTAAAGTGACTACATACTTCGCTTTAAGGGGGTGGGGGGGCTCAGAACCCTCTCCCAATCACCCTTGGGGTGATGTCAGGGGAGCATGGTTGTCACAAGATAGACTGTAACGTCCCCAAACTCTGTGCACTCTCATGAACACACATGCCTTTCTTCCTATCATCCTTGAATCTTTATTTTGCGTTAGAGAATATCAAAATGGCCAAACCTCAAACAAGAAAACATTTTCTCCTACTTAAAAAAAAAATTTTTTTTAATTATGGTTACAAAACAACATAATTTGCCATGTGAAGCACTTTTATATGTAGTGTTAAGTATATTCACATTGTTGTGCGACAGATTTCCAGGACTTTCTAATCTTGCCAAAGTGAAACTCTACACCCAGTGAAGAAGTCCCCAGTCCCCTTGGCCCCCCTCAGCCCCGGGCAACCTCCATGCAACCTTCTGTTTGCATGGTTCTGACCAC
Source organism: Craseonycteris thonglongyai (assembly GCA_004027555.1). Lineage (NCBI taxonomy): Eukaryota > Metazoa > Chordata > Mammalia > Chiroptera > Craseonycteridae > Craseonycteris > Craseonycteris thonglongyai. The sequence goes on from PVKE010001103.1 coordinate 67,122, forward strand.
GTTAGGTAGCTCATATGAGCTAACACTTGCCACGGTGGGCCAAGGCCCGTCTGGTAGCCTCTGTCTCCATTTCTTCATCTTTAAAGGAGGAATAATAATAGTTCTCACCTCATGCTGTTGTGTGTGACTTAAACGCAGCCATGTTTATGAAGCAGTTAGAACAATGCCTGGCTCACAGGAAGTGCTGTATAAATAACTGCTTTGTGGTGGTGGGCTGGGATCTATTCATTTTCACGTATAGCAGGAAAAAGATTAAACGAGTCCAGCAAATCTATGACCTCACGGATATTGTTGTTAAAACGTGACACTAAAGGACGCTTTTAATTTAAAAAAAAACGTGATGGAAAGGATGTTACTTATTTTTTATAAAAGCCCAAGTGCGACACTTTGTAAAAGTGATCTCGCGCCCCCTCCTGGTAATGGATCTCAGCTGCCGGGCTGACCCTGTGCTTCGGAAGTGGAAAATCAGAGAGATTGATGCTGTTAGTGCCTGAGCTCACTTTGTCCAGAGACTGAAGACGGGATGCTCTGCTGACCAGCCCTGAGAAGTGTGGCCTTGCTGAAGTAACTTACCACGAGCCCACCCACCGCACCGCTGTCGTTCAATGGTAACTGCGGGCTCAAATGTGGCCCACGTTGAAAGGTGACCCAGACTCAGCCAACCACCCTGCACCCTGGGCAGGATCCCTCTCTGGTTTCCCAGTATGGCGCTGCCCTGGACAGCCTGATTTTCTCCTGGGAATGTCTGCAGGCTTAAGGAAGCCCAGTGGAAAGCTCTTGTGGGGTCTAGCTGCCCTCCCAACCCCCGCTTTGCCCTTGCTGGTCCCCTGACCCCGATTTGCACATGGCTCAGCTACCTGGTGCCCTCTCCTCCCGACAGCCCTGCTCACGTTGGCCCCCAACCTGGCTGGCCCCTGACTCTCCATGCCCTTATCCCGTTTTCTTCCCTTCATTTCAACATCGTCAACAGTGCAATTATTGTCTTTCTCTTCTTACCTGCTTATCATTTATTTCTCTCACCAAGTGTGGGCTCCGAGGAAACAGGTGCCTATCTGTCTGGTTCACTCAGCACCTCCAGCCCCTCCTCAATATTTTTGTTGTTGTTAAATTTATTGGGGTGACATTAATTGATATTAATTACATTGTTTCCAGGTGTACAATTCTACATGACATTGTCTAGACATGGCATTATGTGCTCACCACCCAGAATCAGCTCACTTTCCATCACCGTATGTTTGATTCCTCAATTTTCAATAAATATTGGTTGAATAGATGAGCATTATCTCTACTTCACACACTCAGAGAAGCGGAGTGCTTGCCAAACAGAAATGTCCCCGAAGGTCATACCTTTGACCTCCACCACTGCCCAGGTCTGGCAAGGCCACACCCAAGACAGTTCAGGCATCCCAGTGAAATTTCTTTTCCCTTTTGGTGAGGGCAGTGGGGGGCGGGGGGAGGGGGGGTCTCTGACTCTAGTGACATCACATGGGGGAGATGTAGTCATCGAGTTGGCTCACAGGCCAGCTCCATGGTGCAACCCCTCAGCCCGTGACTCATCCACACTGACATTTTCAAAGAATGTGTAGACACAGTATCAATGGAACTTTTCACTCACAAGGAAGAGTAAGAGGTTACTCACTCCCTCTGCCACCAAATGGGCAAGTGAGCTGCCTCTGAGTGCTCTGGACAAAGGCAGCCCCTTACGCATACTCAAAACTCAGACACTCCGCACAGATTTTTTTTTAAAGGGTCATCAACGATTTCAAAACCTTCTTCAGACCATAAGATGGTTGCCCAAGTGATTCAATCAATCATTTTGACAAATATTTAATGAGCACCTACTCTGTTCTAGACACTAGGATACAGCAGGGGACAAAATGGTCACTAGCCCCAGCCCTCGTAGAGCTGATGTTCTAAGGATGGAGACAGACAGTAAACAAATAAACAGGGAAAACAGTACGGTGACACGCCATGGAGAAAAGCAAAGCTTGACAGATTTTCCTTTTAAATTATTTAAGCTGAGTAATTAGGGAAGGCCTCCTTGAGAAAGTGACATTTGGGCACAGCAGAAGCAATAGCCTATGCAAAGGCCCTGAGGCACACATCTGGTGTGTTGGAAGCACAGGAGTGAGGCAGGGCAGATGGGGCTGGGCAGCTGGGGCAGGGTGAGTTGGAGACAGAGAGCACAGGATACAGGCATAGAAGTCAGAGGGCCGAGGGCAGTCCAGTGGGGAGCTGGGGGTTTTACTCTGAATGAGATGAGAGTCAGTGGAGGGTTTTGTGCGCAGGTGTGACAATGTATCACGTAGGTGTTAACAGAGACCCTCTAAGCCAATGTGAGAGAAAAGACTGAGGTGGGCCTGGCTGGAGCTGGGAGAGCAGTATATGGCATTCAGGCTAAAAGTGGTGGTGCATGGACCAGGGGAGATGGGAGAAATTGGCAGACCCTGGGTGTATTGTGAAGGTAGAGCCCACAGGGTTGGATGACAGTTAGATGTGGGCATAAGAGAGAGAGAAGAAGCAAGGATGGTTCCAGGGTTTGTGGCCTCAGCCCTGGGAAGGATGCCACGCTATTTTCAGAGCCAAGGACCGCTGGAGGCATGGCGGGTTTAGGAAGGAAGGTTTGGGGGAAGATCTATCATAGCAAAGCAAACTTCTTCGGGTTCCTATAGATCAAGATGATCCCCAAACAATCCCTCACTAAAAAAGCCCCAACTTCAGTCCACAACAAGGAGAAACTGCTCAGCTCAAGCTATTTGCAAGTAGTAATGAGAACTGCACAACTCCTGCTGGAATAAGATGAGAGAATAGACAGACTGGGGGAGAAAAGTGAAGGCTTAAAGCTGAACACAAAAGCTTCCTGATCAAGGAAGGTGGAGCCCCGAACCCTCTGTCCCCACACAGAATCCAGGACCCACACTCAAGGCTGCCTTGACTCTTCAGCTCCCACTCCTGTGATTCAACCACAAAGGAGGTACCCTCTAATCGGCAGCTTCCAGTGAACACCCAGCTCCCTGGGGAAGGACCGCAATGAATGAGAAAGTGTGAACATAAAGGGCAAAGCCCCCTGAGCAGCCCAAGGGGTCCCCAAACCTGACAGTCTTGTCTCAGTCCCAAAGGCAGCCGCCCCAATGCTGTCTGTCACCTTGCCCACCGCTTGTGCCTCCAAGGTGACTAACAATCCTGTCAACACCTGAAGACAAACATATTAAATTGCTCGGGTCACCCCCTGCTCCTGGCGACAAACAGCAGGCATAGTTTCTGGACGGTTTTAAATAAAACACGAGGGCCTGGTGCCAGGGGAAGTGAGAACTACAGCTACTGTCACCTGTCAGCTTCTCCCAACACTGAAGGGAATGAATGACAGCAACAGATGTGAACCAGAGGACCCAGTGACCCGGGACCGAGAGGTGCGGGGCCTGGACATTTTGTCAAGAACTCCAGGGTGGGACTAACCAGGAGGCCTGGGGGTGCAGTAAACCTCAGTGACAAAGAAAGCAGCCCATCAGGGAGTGTGAGGAGAAGCATTAACAAAGTAGGCAGAGGCCTAATTGGGGGTCAGAAGCGGCTGGAATTGTCTGGGTGGCGGATACCTTTTGTTTCTGCCTGCTCAGCATCTGCCTCCACTTCTGGCCACGGGAACTGGATATTTATCTGGATCACTGTACGAATCCTCTCTTTTTATTATGCATTTGTTGTTGTTGATGATGATGCTTTCACAACTTGGGGTCCTGCTGGAGGGGCTGCCCCTTCCTGAGTTAGCCAATTTCCAGAGAGAAAACAGCTCACTGGAGAGGTCTGCTTTTCACATGCTAAACAGTCAATCCAAGGGCCCTCGCCCCAACCACCGCCTCTTTCAGGCTCTTACACTGCAGGCCCCTATCCACCTGCCCTCATCACCCAGAGACGGGTACCAGGTAACTAGGGTCCTCCCCCAGGGCTCGCCTCCACTCCGTGTCTTGGAAACCACGTCTCCCTCATGAAATTCTTAATGGTGTTCGGACAAGGGGCCCAACAAAGGATGTAGCTGGGTGTTTTCATGCTTCTCTTCGCAGTGACAGGGGCTTTGGGAGCAAAGCATGTGTCTCCCTCACTCACTGTTGCACACCCGGAACTAGCCCAGAGAAAGTGCTTGAAAAATATTCCAAAAGGTCAAGGAGCAAGGGAGACGCCTGAGGCTGCTCCTGACGAGAACAGAGGGGAAGTACGAGCTCCACCCCTACTACGCTGCTCTATTCAGTAACTTTCCTTCCCCAGGCTGCTGGTGCATTCTTCCCAACTCCTCAAGCACACGGGCAGCAAGTGTGCCCTGTGCGATCTGTGTGTCTTTCAGGTGGCCCTCCATATGGTATCAGCTGGACTGAGTGGTAATCCCCAGAAGAAGCTAAAGCCCATGTGAGAGTCTTCACGCTGAATTTCTGAGTTCTGCCCACTCAAGGCAAGCTTTCACCCTGCATTAATTCTGCCCCTTTTAGCTTTTGCTCCTACCCAAACATCTGAGTCAACCAAGCTGCTATTCTTACAGTCAGATGAGCTGAGAACAGCAGGCCCTAGCTAGGCAAGTACACGGAGCACTAGAAAAAGTCTGTTGACAGAAAGTCTACTTAAAATGGGGACCCAAATCTCAGTCAATAATGGAGGGGGGAAAAGTTCCAAAGAGTCTTTCTACATAACTCTTTGGAAGAGAAAGCAAAAATAAAGACAAACTTCCTTCTCAGTGAAAACAATGAAGGGATATACGACACTGTGAGAGAGAACAAACAGGGTGCCATCCATTAAGCAGTTCTTGTCTATTATTAGCTAACTAACTTGTGACCTTGTGCCAATGGAGTGACTTTTATAGTAGTCAAATTCAACAGACGTTTCTTTTTACAGTTTGTTCCTTTGGATTTCAGGTGTACATACTGAAGACTACCCATAATGGTTTGTGACGTAGTCTCCGCATAGGTTGTACACAATCCACTCTTTTTATTTAGTGTTATTTTTAAGAATGTGATATGAGCCAAAAACTCAGCATCATCAGATGGGTGTGATAATGTGCATCTGTCTGCATGGTTCCCTTTCCATGCACTCCCAACTCTCATCCAAGGTCATTGCATGTGTTTAACTTTCCTTTTTATATGATTTTATTACACGTGAGACTTTCTAATACCAAGACTTCAAAATTGGCTTGCACCTGGAAAAGTGTTAAGTGCTAAAGCCATCTGGCTTTCAGATAGTCAACCGAGGAAAACCAGTTCCCATGATATGTTTGTTTTCAAATCGGGAAACTCAAGTGTGAAACTATAGCATAAATATGTACACAGAGAATCTTAAATAAGGCAGTATATGCAACCCATTCGTTGGGAATAAAGAATGTGTATCAGATTTATTCACACTTGGCTAATGGTCTAGATGTGCCAAGTGCCCTGACTCCAACCATCTACTCTGAGAAAAAGACCAAAGGCCACACTGAAGTGCGTCTGACCCCATCAGGAGACCATCAACAATGAACCGACATGATCGTGTACCTCACAATGTATCTACCATGGCTCCCAAGGAAAAGGTTTTATGATGACCACCAGGACACATGAAATCCCTAGGGACAGCTGAGAAACTCACCTGGTCTACAAGAGAGCCTTTTCGAAAATGCTGTACAGGGACAAGACTGCCCGATCATTAGAGACAGGTTTCCACTTTGAGACAAGGATTCTTGACAACTAGGCTATTTCAGGGAACTCTATTGTTGGTGAGGACACATAAGAGGAGAGAGTTCCCCTTACCTCAGAGCTGTTGAAAGATTAAATGAAATAATGTAGGTGGGAAAAGACTCTGTAAATTACATGTATAAAGTTGTAAAATGAGATGTGAACACCCAGCAGGCAAACCCCACATCCTAATTATCTTGTATCTCCAGAACCTAGCCAATGCCAGGTATGTAGTAGACTTTCACTAAAAGTCTGAAGAGTGAACTAATTCAGAACTCTTTTGCTAAGGAATATATATTTCCTCTCCACCTCCAAGTGGCCTTAACCATATACATCAATAAGAATGAGAACATATCACTAAGTAGAGAAATGAGGTAAAATAAACAGTATTTTTAGTTGAAGACTTAAGCATACTCATCTGAAAAACTGTTCAAACTTATAATAAAAATGTAAATTAACAGAATGAGGTTTTTTTTTTTAATCATCAGAATGGCAACGGTCTAAAAGTTTGAAAAGATTGCTGGTTAAGGTGTTGGGAAACAGCTTTTTCAACATAAATGTTAAGATATTCTTTGAAGCACTATTACTAATAGCAAAATAGCTATAAAATGTCCTTCAATTGAGGAACTAATTTAGAAAACAGTAGAGTGTGTATGTAATGGCATTCTAAATGTTGATTAAAGAGAATGAACTAAGAGCAAATCAAACAGTGGCCAATATAGACTAGTTTTCTAAAGAACACAGTATAGGAACAGTGCAAATACCACTTATATGAAAAAGATGTATGTGCAAATAGGCATGTATAGCTTATACAGCATGTGAGTATACAGTATAAAAACATAATCAGGCTGCTTATACAAATTGTCTCTGGGGAGGAAACTGAAGGAATGGGAGTTAGGAGTGGAAAGACTTACATTTTCTGTATATACTATTTTTCTGCTTTTAAACTTTTAATTTTGAAATAATTCTTGAGTAGCAAAACTAGTAGAGCTGCTATATGCCCTTCATCCACCTTCTCCTAAGTTTACATCTTAAATATCCAATTAAGCAATTAACATCGATACAATGTTAACTAAACTACAGACTGTGTTTAAATGTCCCCACTTTTCCCACTAAAATCCTTTTTCTGTTCCAGGATTTAGTCCAGGATACATCACATTTAGTGTATACACTTTTGAGCTATAGGATTTTACCACAAGCATGAAGTGTCAACTATAATATTTCAACTCAACTGCACTTTGGTCTGTTAAATTCCATTTTGTTTCTGGCTTCCCTCGTCTGGAAGCACTGAGTAAGGAGAATACTGATTCACCCCCATTTAAATGTAATCTCCATGACAACAGGAAAGCTCTTATTCATCTTTATCCTAGAACTTAGAATGATAACTGGTACATATAAGGCGCTTGGCATTTGTTAAATGAAAAGGGAAAAAATTATCAAGTTCAAATCCCATCTCAATGTAAAAAACCTAGCCACAATCCCCAGAGAAAACAGGATTTCAAATAAAAACATCCAGATCCAGTAGTAGATACCTGTCACATTTTTTTTTTAAGATTTATTTTTATTGGTTTTTGACAGAGACAGAGAGAAGGGGGAGGGCCCAGAGCAGTCTCCATAGTTGACATTAGTTTTCCATATAGTTTCACTCCACAGGTGGGCACAGGGCTGTGCAGAGCAGGAACTGGGCCGGGGGCTCCCACATAGGCCCCAACAAGAACTGAACTGGGGGCACACCCCAGTTCAGCATATGGGTCTGCGTGGGCCGGAGCCGAGATTCAATCCCTGGTCTCCGGGGCTGTAAAGCGAGCACTTAACCCGCTGAGCCATTCCAGCTTCCACAAATAAATCTTTCTTTTTTTAACTGAACTGGGGGCCTCACCGCATTCGGAAAGCACACCCCAGTTCAGCATGTGGGTCCGCCTGGGCCAGAGCCGGGATTCGATCCTCGGTCCTCAGGGCTTCAAAGCAAGCGCTTAACCCGCTGAGCCATCCCAGCTTTCCCACCTGTCACATTCTTAACAGCCTACCTTTTGAAAGTTCTTTCACTAATATGAGAAAATCCCCGATTATGAGTCCTGCCTCCCTTTTGTAGCTGTCAGAACTCAAATTTCCAGCCACTCTTGCAGATGGTAGATAGGCATGTGAGGAGGATCCACCTCCCAGACTCGAAAGAACATAATCATAAACGAACTCTGCTTCCTACTCCTGGGCTACAGATGAAGTGTTGGGCTTTCCCGGAGAGCAGTGGGGACATGTCATGAGGTCGGTGAGGCATGGCTGGCAGGTTCCTTGAGGACTAGATGGGGCAGCAGAGCAGAGTTCTCAGGCCAGTTCCCTGCATGGCATTGGGCATCGTTCCTGGAAGTACACACAGCCTTGGGTCTGTCACCAATAACAACCAGGTTTGCAGGAACTAACGAAACTGCCCAACTGCCCAACTTTAAGACATTATAGTCTTTCCGATATGAAATAGTCCCTCTGTCTGCCACTTGATTGTTTCCTGATGTGTGCCAGAAACCAGCACTGGTCCTGGGGGGTGAGAAGGTAAGACACAGGTCAGCCAACTTTGTTCTCCTCTGTGGGTCTCAGTCACTTATTTCCTCAATGCCTCGGGAGAAACAGAAGAAAACTGCTCCATCTTTGTAACAGAGTAAGGCCTATACTTCAAGTATAGATATTCAAAAAATGAGTTACACTGTTTCACAGTTAAAAAGTGATGACTGTCCTAACTTTGACTACTGTCAGTCCATACCAGAGGTCCCAGAGGTCGCAAACTAAGTAAATCTCAGCAGGGGATTTTGTCTGACCCACAATGCCTTTAAGTTTAAAAATTTGTAGCCAGAAATACAAAGATTTCATTTACATCTGTGATTTGATGATTACAAGTTGTATATATTGGAAACTGTGCAGACTACCTGACATTTCGTGAAAAGTATTATTTAAAAAACATAACACCTACAGTTTTCACTGCCTAAAACGCTGAAATAAGACAGATTAAATCAAAATAGAAAAGGCAGATTTTGAAAAGGGAGGCGGGAAGGGGTTCGGGTGGGGTAGTTTCAGTCACGCAGGATGGGGAATTCTGGGATCTGCAGCATTGTACTGTATACTTGGACAGCGTTGGGTGACTGATTTTTCTTTTGCCACAATAAAAGAACAATGTAATTCACTACATTAGAAGAGAAAAAAAGCGAAGCAGCACACAAATTAATAAATACAAAGGAAGTTTTTGATGAATTCAAATGAAAACCCTTCACAAAGTATAAATAGTAGGAAATACCTTTAATCTTATAAAGGGTATTTTTATCCACTGTAAAGCAACAAGCAACACTAGTCAAATATTCAGTTTTTCACCTGAGGTTGAGAAGGAGATAAGAATGTTCACTATTCTACTTTAATATTGTATTTCGGATGGGGAAGCCAGGATGGCTCAGTGGGTTAGGCACTCACTTTGCAGCCTCGGGGACCGAGGATCAAATCCTGGCCCTGGCCGGTGCAGACCCATATGCTGAGCTGGGGAGTGCCCCCAGTTCAGTTCAGACCGGGGCGAGACCCCGACCTAGTCCCTGCCCTGTGCAGCCCCACCCACCTGTGGAACGAAACTATGTGGAAAAACCAGTGATGTGCAATTATGGAGACTGTTCTGGGCCCTCCCCCTTCTTTCTCTGACTCTGTATCTGTCAAAAACAATAAAAAAAATCTTTAAAAAAAAAAAAAAGATTGTATTTCGGGACCCTGGCCACATAAAGCCCAAAAATAAAAATAACAGATTGAATAAAGAAAGAAGAGCTGGGGGGGGGGGGGGAAGCTCAGCAACTGAACATGTGCTTCACAATCTCGAGGTCGAGGTTCAATTCCCCGCCCCAGCCCAAGCAACCCCATGTGAACTGCGGCACGACTGGTAACTGCCAGGATGGCTTGGTGGCGAAGGTTCTCGCTCCCATGTGGTTCAGTTCCCAACCCGCACAGCCTGTGTGGAATAAAACTATGTCACATCTAATGATGTACAACTATGGAAACTGCTCTGGACCCTCCCACCTTTCTCTCAAACAATAAAAATAAAATCTTAAAACAAAACGAATAGCTGGGGGAGGGCAGAAGATTTAGACTTGGACATGAAGATTCCAAAGCAAGTGAAGCCATAGTGCAGTTTAGAAAACATTCTATGAGTGCAGGATAAGGTGGAGTCTGAAGAAGCTAACTTTGAGGGAAAAATAATAGCAATTTATGAGAAACTAAGAGAGCACACTGGTGGCTTTATCTTGCTAACCTGTAAACATTTCACTTTGACATTAAAAATATTTAACAGAATGCCACTTCCTAGACAATTAGAGCAATTTACGTTTTAAATTATTTCTGTAGAATATATTTTATCATTTGAGGTAGAAATAAGACCCAAAGAATGTGCATCTCGTCTGTGATCAATTCGGTAAGACCAAGTTTACTACAACTTAATTCCAGGCATAAAACAGACTATACAGAGAGCTTTTTGATTGAGGAAGATGGAAAAATAGCAGAACAAGCAAATGATCTGCTTGTTAAAAAACACAAAATCCTGCCACCTACATTGTATCTCACATGTTCAAGACACCCTCCAAGCGCTGAGCACACCAGGCAGCTCTCAGAAACAATATTATAACCCACTGATAGCTGCACCATCCAATAAATTGCCATTAAAACAAAAAGCCCCTTATGAAAAGGAGTCCATGTATTCACAGATGCTGTAGAATCCCAGTCTCTTCTGTACATTAATGAAAAAAAAAAAAAGCAAATTAACATGTTTATGAAACTATGGCCAACTACATCTTTCTTGGGTTGGCCTATGTACACCAGACACGTCAGTACTGCGGAAAAGTTCCATCGATCTTGGCAGCCCAGGCCATGAGGCCCCCCACAACATCCTTAGCTGCTGAAGAGCCTAACTCTTGGACTGCTGCCCAGGACTGCAGGAGCTTCACGGCTTTCTGGGAGTCATTGCCCAGTTTGCAAATCACATAAATGGGGAGAGCTACTCCTTCCTGGGTGCCCTTCCTCCCTTTCTGGAGTGCTTCCCCGAGGAGTTTCAGGCTGCCTGCATCCCTCCGTTCCAAATGTTTCAAAGGGATGTGGAGGGCGTGAGGCAAACGACAGATGTCCACTTCCACTTGAGGCCTGACGTCCAGCAACAGGTGGGGTAACCCCGAATCCAGAAGTCGCTTATAGTCGGTGACAGAAACTCGCTCCTCTGGGCGCAGTAACTGCAGAGCGCGGCACTTATCGGTGGCCGACGAGCCACAGAAGGCTTCATAGTCCTGCAGGGCCGTCACAGTGGGCCGCTCCCCGCAAGCGGCACAGTCGGGCCTGCGGCCCCGCAGCTGAATGCAGCGGAAACGTCCCCCCAGGGCATCGAAGAGCAACAGGCGGCCGCTGTAGGAGGGGCCCAGGCCGGCCGCGATCTTCAACACTTCCAGCGCCTGCAGGCAGCCCAGGACCCCGGTCACGGCCCCGAGCACCCCGCCGTCGGCGCAGCTGGTGACCGTGTGGGCGGGCGGCGGGCGGGGGAACACGCAGCGGTAGCAGGGCCCGCCGGCGTGGTGGTAGACGGTGAGCTGGCCCTCGAAGCGCAGCGCGCTGGCCGACACGAGGGGCCGCCCGGCCAGCACGCAGGCGTCGTTCACCAGGTAGCGGGTGGGCACGTTGTCCGAGCAGTCGGCCACCACGTGGTAGCGGCGCACCAGGTCCAGCGCCGTGGCCGGCGTCAGCGTCTGCACGTACGGCACGCACTGCACGGCCGGATTGAGGCGGCGCAGCGCGGCGGCCGCCGACAGCGCCTTGGCCTGGCCGGCGCGGGCCTCGCCGTGCAGCACCTGGCGGGCCAGGTTGCTCGTTTCCACGACGTCGTAGTCCACCAGGCCCAGGCGGCCGACGCCGGCCGCGGCCAGGTACTGCGCCAGCGGGCAGCCGAGCCCACCGCAGCCCACGACCAGCACGGCCGCGGCGGCCAGGCGCAGCTGGCCGCGGACGCCCAGCTCCGGCAGCACGAGCTGCCGGCTGTAGCGCAGAATCTCCTCTTGGGACAGGGAGGCCCTGGGCGGCAGGGGCGGCAGGGGCGGCCGCTGCTCGGGCTCCCGCTCCGCCCGCAGCGCCGTCGCCAGCCTCTGCTTCAGGGAACGCAGCTCCTCCTCACGCTGGGACACCTCCGCCTGCAAGGCCAGGACCTCCTCCCCAGCAGCCATGGCGGCCTCTGGGGGGGGGGGTGTCTGGAGAGGCATTTCCGCTTCCGGTTTGGCCGTCGCCTAGCGACTGGAATACACTAGGAAGACTGGTCCGGAACTTTGGAAAAGGTGACAAGTCACGGGTGTTTCCTGAAGCAGTCTTGAGATTCAGCTTTTCTCATAGCCATGCGTCTTGGGTATTTCCAGGCGGGGGACCGGCCCAGGGGCCTCGGGCGAGCTGGCGCGCCGCCCCGGCGGCCGGGCTCCGGCGCCCCCATTTGGTACAGTCCTCCGGGTCCCTGCCCGCGCCGCTTCGATGTCATTCCGCTTCCGGCGTCTCGCGCAGTTCCGCCATGGCCTCCAGGAGAGCGAGTCGTGCCCCGGCGAGGTCTCCGCGGGAGCCGGAGGGGCGCGCCCCGCCACAGGACAAGTACTCGGTGCTGTTACCCACCTACAACGAGCGCGAGAACCTGCCGCTCATCGTGTGGCTGCTGGTGAAAAGCTTCTCCGAGAGGTAGCGTGCCCGCCGGGGGGACGGGATGAGCTGGCCGCCCCGGCCCGGCCCGGCCCGGCCCCGGGGGTCAGCGGCGGGCTGCACGAGGCGGCCCTGCCCGGGCCTCCCTCGGGCTCGTAAGGGAAGCCCTTTGGGAGGTCACCTTGCGAGGGAAGTGAAGGCGGAGACTTGTAGGCTTCTCTCCGTGTCTCGGGTTCTCCTTCGTGTCCTCGTGAGACCATCTTTCATGGCACACTCCTCCGTTCCCGCCGCCTTTTTCTCCCGGGGTGGCCACGCCGGGGGCGAGGCTGTAAGCCTGACCTCGCTGCTCCGCCTGGGTGCCCTGGATCTGCGGCGGGGAGTCCTCGGCCAGCCCGCGGGCTCCCGGCCCCAGGCCGAACGCTTATGTAAGCGTGAGGATCGCGGCCTGGGCTGGGGAGCCTTTCTGGCGAGAGAGAAGGGCAGCCTCTCTGATCACGCGCTGGTGGGTGTTTGCTGAGGTCTTTAGAACCTGGGGGGCTTAGAGTTTGAATTGGAAAGTGTTTATACAATTTTCTTTAAACTTCAGAAAATCCTGGTATGGTACAAAGTAACGTGTTCTACGGTTACATTGATGGGACTATGTCCTACACGTCTTTGAAGATCTTCCCATATCAGCACATACAAACTTAGCAAATTATTTTGAAAATTATGTAATATGGCTGTGTTATTAATTTACCTAACCGGGTCATGTCAACAAACACGTTATTTCCGGCATTTGGGTTTTGGGTTTTTTTTTGTTTTTGTTCTTTTGCCCTCACTTTTGCTTTACAAATGAGAAAAGGAACTTTGTTCAGGGCACATTTTCCAGCATTTTGAATAGTATTTTACACATAGTGTTCCTTTGTTAGATGAATGTTGCAAACGAATACACATACTTTTGCTAGTACTCGGGGATAAAGTCTTAACGGTGATATTGTTGGATCAACAGAGATGTGCTTAAAATTGTTAGTTATTTCCAGTTACTCTCAAAAAGGATTGTACGCGCTGAGGACTCTAGCATTCTTCAGAGTGCCTGTTCCCCCACCAACTAAACCTGAGCGTTATTAAACTTATATTGTTGGAAATGCTAATATGTTAAAAAACATTGTTTTGATTTTATTTCTTTGAATGAGATATCTTCACATGCATAGATAGCTCTTCAACATTTTTATTGGTATCTTTTCCTCTTTCTCAATTTTAGTTTTCTATAACCTCTTTCCAAATTAAAGAAATTGTCATGTAGCTGATTTTGTTCCCATTTGTCTTACGATTATACAGTATTTTTTGCTCTGTTTTTAAATGCTTTTAGGTAGTGTAGTTCGTCTTTTAAAAGATTCTAAGAGGATTTTTTAAAAGTCAAAATGAAGTTTAATGAAGGAAACTTTTCAAACACAGTCCAATTACCTGGTGTCAGCTCAGCTTGATTCCTTTGAGCTACCACACCTTCCAGCAGTGAGGGTGCTTTGAAGTGTGGAAAAGAGGAGTAATTTTGCTTATGAATGACTATTTGCTTATGAAGTACATCTCTTTCAGTGCATCAACTAGAATCAACATCTTACATGTTTGGGCTTGTAAAGCACGGGACAAAATTTAAGTCGCTGTGGAAGCTGAAGTCATCATATCTTTAAAAGGGGGTGGGGACAGACATGATAGTGATCGCATGTACATCAAAGTTTTGTGTTCGCTTGTTTCTAGAGTAGAAACTATCCCGTGAAGAAAATGGAGAGCAGCAGAGAGATGATAATTTTGAAGCACATTGTAATCTTGAAATTCCATGCTATTTTTATTTGAGAGTCAGAGATAATGTGTACAGCCATTTGAAATGGTGATGTAAAAGATTATGTCACTATTCTAAAGTTTTGTTGTTTTCTTTTTTTAAGGGTAAAATTAAATTAGATTTATTCCTGATTGTATTCTTTAAATCTTTTTTGGATTAAAAAGAATAATCACTCAGCTATGGAATTGATGTATGTTTTAAAAACACTTTTGAAATACTCATAGTTAATATAATGAAGATTTGATGATAGGATTCCACAATTGCATTTCCAAAGAAAACTTTATGTATCCTATTGTGTGTGTGTGTGTGTGTGTGTAGTCATTGATTTTTTTTTTTTAAACTGGAAAGTATGTTTTCTACATGAGAATTCTTAACATCTCAGGAATCTATAATAGCATTCCACAGCAGCATGCTGAGTTTGAAGATGAAGTACTGAATATTTGATGTTCCATTGGTAATTGAAATTTTCTTTAGTGATTAATATGGCAATAAATTTCCACTACTGGTGAAGAATTAGTAATTTTAAAGTTATTTTTAATTTACGAATTCTGTCTCCAAACAATACAAATTTTTTTTAATTTTAGTGGAATCAACTATGAAATTATAATCATAGATGATGGAAGCCCAGATGGAACAAGGGATGTTGCTGAACAGTTGGAGAAGATCTATGGGTCAGACAAAATTGTAAGTCATGTAGACATTTGTATGTCTTATCAGTTGTGTTTTTATAGGGGAAAGAAGAGAGATGAACAATACTTAAACTCAATCTGTGAAACTGAAAAGATAAAGAGCAACTTACACACTTGGGATTTAAATGCATATTCATTGTACTTAAGGTTTTACATTTTTTTGATATATTGGATCAGTAGTAATTTTACAACAAAATTGTGAGACTTTCGATGAACTCTTTTTATGACTGATTCTGTAGATAAAGTTTCTTGAGGGGCAAAATTAAAGCATGATATTGAACTGACAAGGGTGTTAAGAACTAGGTGGCAGTGAGTGATGTGTATCTTGATCTTTCTTGCTCCCTTTCTCTAGATGTTCTCATACTTTCAGTGGAGAATATTACCTGCAACTAAAATCTTACCAGCTGAGAAAGGTGGCTGCTTTGATGTGAAACATTGACTTTACAGAACACTTGGCATTTTTCTTTTTATCTACAGAACAGTCTTGTGGTGGTAGATTGACTTTCTAAGTCTAGATTTTCCCACTGTACCTTGAAGCCTGTTCTGTAGGAGTAACTTAGGCTTGTGTCGAGTTCATTTTATAACGGCTTTATAATTATTATTTTTGGTCACTGACTTGGATTTTAAAATGTATGAGTTAGTGAACTTGACTTTGGATAAGTCTTGGGCCAAAAGCATACAGTTAAGTCCAGATTTAATTAGAAAACACATTCTAAGCGTTGAGTATTATAATATGTATATACCAGAGTTTTTCAGTCTTGGTACTGTTGACATTTGGGACCCAATTCTTTGTGGGGGGTGAGAGGAGCTCTCCTTTGTTATAGGACGTTTAGCATTATCCCTGGACCCGAGCACTAGATGTCTGTAGCTACCCCTCCCCAGTGTGGCTTTTCTTTAAAAGCTGTTAAACTATTTGATTTCTTACTAAATGCATTTTTCTACTTCGCCAAAAAACGTTAAGTGTACAGTGCTCATAGGTCTAAGAAATGCAGCTATATTTCTGTTATAATGAGTAGCACTTATATGAATAAAAAATAATTTTTAATAGTCAGATTTTTGACTATTTGTGTCAAAGTGTTGTTTCTTATTCTTACAGCTTCTAAGACCACGGGAGAAAAAGTTAGGACTAGGTAAGTAGAACCTCTCACCCCTCATACCTGCTCCTGGCCTTTGTAAGATTATACAGTATTTTCCTAGTTTGGAACAGGGCCAAAATACAGTAGCCTCCTGTAATGGTTTTTAATTATCTTAATGATATTTAAATGACTTGACTTGAGTTGCCTATGTCAGTCAAGGCCCACTTGGGAAAACAGAAACCACTGTAAGGCTTTCAATATAGGGAATTTAATACAGAGAATCTGATTACACAAGTGAAGGAATTGCTGAGAAGCCACATAGAACAGTGAGGCTACTCAGAGGTTAGTAATAGCTAGAGGTTCCTACTGCTCCACCATGGAACAACCAATAGGCGATATTGCTGTTAAGAGTCCAGGAACCCAGGCTGCCCAGCCAAGCGAGAATGGTGAAGTTGGGAGCAAGAGCTAGAGCCATTGAGGATATGCATTCAGTGCTGAGAGGCAGAGTAAGAAAGGGAGGACACTTAGATTTTCCCCTTCTCTCTTCAGAATTTTCCCCCTTTGCCTCCCAAAGCTCTTTG
This sequence comes from Craseonycteris thonglongyai, assembly GCA_004027555.1. Classification (NCBI taxonomy): domain Eukaryota; kingdom Metazoa; phylum Chordata; class Mammalia; order Chiroptera; family Craseonycteridae; genus Craseonycteris; species Craseonycteris thonglongyai. The sequence goes on from PVKE010001103.1 coordinate 83,640, forward strand.
GAAGCCAGATGACAAGAGAACCTGGGAAGTAAGTTCCCTGTAATATAAAGCAGAGAAGGGATCTGAGGGCAAACACTTTAGACCAGCATATTGCCTTAGCTAACCTTTGAACAATAGTTCTTTAAGTTATGTTTTAAAAAGTTATTCTTTATTTTTGAAAAAGAAAGCCTTTCCAGCTTTTAAAAATAAAATTACAGAAAATCTCAGATGAGCTCGGTCATTCTGAGATGAAAATCTAAATGCCTTTATTTCTGTTATTGGTCAGTTGCTTATGTTGAGAATTGGCATAATTTTATTGAAAAATCGGGCTATCATGGAGGAAGTACGTTTCTGAATTGAGTATCTGCTATCCTGCAGACTATCAGTTCCCTGGCATCATCAAATATTTTGCATATCTGAATCCAGAAGGTTCTTTGGGATTGAAGTAATCTGGACACTGCCATGAAAGCAACCAAGAGTTATTGACCAGTCAGTGGTATCTCCAAGAAGTTGTGACACAAACTTCTTTTAAAAAGAACTTAGAAGAGACACATCAACCTTACTGATAAGATACTGTGGTGGCTTGGGACTAAAGAATGCAAGAATCCCCAAATTGTACTCCTGATGAGTTTATTACCGGCCTAGGCCCTGAGGAACTTCAGGCATGAAGGTGGCTCAGTAGTTATTAGCTGCACCTTTGGCCCCAAATACCAGAGCAGGACTCTAGTATACTGGGCTTCATACAGAGAAGACATGGCCTAAGTTTTGTGGAAATGGGCCAGGGGTGATGGGAAGAGCAGAAGCAGAGAAATTTAGGAAGGGATCCAAGCAGCAGAAAATGGTGCCTGGGACTAAGGTGAAGTCAGAGATGAAGAACAGAATTGAGGTTCTGATTGAGAATAAGTAATATTTAATTGTATAGTTGAGGATCACCTTTAGAGGACTTAGGTATGCTTTTCAGTGCTTAATTTCTCCGTTCATATGTATACATAAGCATGTATGATGATTTTCTTTAATGGAGATAAATATTTTCATTTTTAGGAACTGCATATATTCATGGAATGAAACATGCCACAGGGAACTACATCATTATTATGGATGCTGATCTCTCACACCATGTAAGTGGTATATTTCTTTATTAGCTATTTTTATGATAGCCTTAGCTTATTTTACTGACCTACTGTTTATTCTTTCTAAATTTCAGCCCAAATTTATTCCTGAATTCATTAGGTAGGTAATTCTAATATTTGAAAAAATGATTCAAATCATTTATCTTACATTGATTTTGAACTTGTTTTCATTTTTTGTTCTTCATTAATTAAAAGTGAACATGTTATTTTGTTTGCTTGTCAAAAATAAAATCAGGGGAATGCCAGGATGGCTTTGCAGGTTGAGCACTCATTTGCAGCCTCAGGGTCCAAGGATCAAATCCCAGCCCCAGCCCTGCAGGCCCATATGCTGAACTGGGGTGTGCCCCCAGTTCAGTTCTCAATGGGGTGAGACCCTGGCCTGGTTCCTGCCCTGTGCAGCCCCACCGCCACCTGTGGAATGTAACTATGTAGAAAACCAATGATGTACAACTATGGAGACTGCTCTGGGCCCTCCTCCTCTGTCTGCCAAAAACAAAATCTTTAAAAAAAATAAAACCAATTTATAGATTTGAGACTCGTGAATATATAGACATGTGACTAAACTATGTATTTTAGGAGCCCTAAGGGACTGATCAACAGATAATTCCTTTGTTATCTAGATTCTTCTAGACTACAGAAAAAAAAGGCAACTTCCTGTTAAATGGAATTAAGCCCTGCATCAAAGTGTGAAACTTATGAATAAATAGGTGTAATTACAGGAATGCCAGAGTGGTTCATCAGGTACCTGTGGACATAATTCATTTATCACATTAACAAAGAAAGCAGTGTGATTAAGTCTGTCAATACTAAAAGATACTTGATAAAATTCACTAGCCATTTCTAATAAAAACTTTAGAAATAGAAGTAAACCACTTAAACGTGATAAAGATGACTCAGTCCTGATACCAATATCTTAGTAAATGGTGAAATGTGGAATCATTTCTAAACTCATTAAGATAGGTGTACCCACTACCATTAAACATGGAGATTTTAAGTCATGTTGTAAGACAGAAATTTAGGATAAGTACTGGTAAAGGATACAAAATTATATTTATTTTCAAGTGATATCATAGTCTTAGAAAACCCAAGAAACCACAAACCCTCTCAGAATAATAATTTGGGAGCTGTTCTGAATATAAGCAAAATATACAAAAACGAAATCAGATTGTGTCGCTTATTTCAATACTTCAGGGAGTTCTCATGAACACTGCTTTCCTTGCCCCTCAGACTTCCCTTTTCCTAACTCACCTTGGGCCTCTTGCCTTTGTGCTCACGACTGCAGGTGTACTCCTTCCATCTCTGCTCACACAGCACTACATTCCCTTTGCCCGCAATGTTCTTGCCCTATTCCTTAGTGGCCAACTTTTCATCTTTTGATTTCTATATAAAGTCACCTCAGAGATACTGTCTCTGCTTATATCTTCAATTCTCAAAAGCCTTTGACCTGATACAGAAGTAGAACCAGTGAGTAGAAAGTGGGTGAGAGGTACAAATAGGCCATATGTAGCAGAAATCCAAATGGCTAGTAAACTTAAGATAGTCACATGGGAGAAAGCTGGGATGGCTCAGTGGGTTAAGTGCTCACTTTGCAGCCCCGGGGACTGAGGATCGAATCCCAGCCCCGGCCTGTGCAGACCTATGTGCTGAACTGGGGAGTGCTCCCAGTTCAGTTCTCACCAGGGTGAGACCCGGGCCCAGTTCCTGCCCTGTGCAGCCCTGCGCCCACCTGTGGAACAAAACTGTGGAAAAACGAATGGTGTGCAACTATGGAGACTGTTCTGGGCCCTCCCCCTTCTCTCTGTCTCTGTCTCTCTCTCTCTCTCTCTCTCTCTCACATATTCTCTCTGTCAGAAACAATTAAAAAAACAAAAAAAGATAGTCATATGGGATATAGTCAGGAAAATGCAAATTAATATAATTATGTAACTATTTTATTACCAATTAGTTTATCAAAATTAAAAATGGCAATATACTCAGTATCAATAAGAAGGTAGAAAATGAACATACTTAAATATTGCTGGAGGAAGTGAGTTGCTACAACTCACAAGTAATTTCTGGTGAGATCCATTAGAATTAAAAATATTCATAAGCTTTATTTTAGCAATTCCATTATATTTCACTTTGGGTAGTCTACACATCATTTATAAAAATGTTGCAACAGTATTCATTGTGGATGTGTTGGGAGTTGGGGACCCATCTTAGCCATAGGAGTATATGGGTTCAATAGTCTATGGACTGTTTTTGCAGCTATTAAGAATGGAAAAATTGGGAGGCTGGGATGGCTCAGTGGGTTGAGCGCTCACTTTGCAGCGCCAGGGACCAGGGATCGAGTCCCGGCCCCGGCCCGTGCGGAACCATATGCTGAACTGGGAGCTCCCCCAGTTCAGTTCTCTCTCTGTCTCTGTCTCTCTCTCTCTGTGTGTCTCTCTCTCTGTCAAAAAACAATAAAAAATAAATAAATATTAAAAAAAAAAATGGAAAAATTATCTCTGCTGACCTGTAGAGGTGTCTGTGATTTCATTATGTGTACTATTAACCAACATAAAGCAAGTTGCAAAATGTACTTTTTTTGGATTCCAGTTTTGTAAAAACAACCCAAAACCCTGGGGGAAGGGGAGTGTCTTTATTTTTCTGTAAACAAAGAAAGGTCTGGAGGGTTACCTGATGGTTTTAGCATTGTTTTCTTAAGGGGGCCGAGAACAGAATGGCAGGGGGTTGGGAAAATTTGTAATTTTATTATTACATTTTAGGATGGTTTTACAGTTAGCACATGTACTGTGTTTTGTTTGTTTGTTTGTTTTAGTTTTAAGTATAACGGGGTGGGAGGGGATCAGGTTTGAAAACCTTACTTTGAAAGCTCTCTTAGTAGTATAGTTCATCTATTTTCTTGGCATTGTTTTTTCTATGTAAGTCTTAAAACTTCTGTTTGTGTAGCTCATGAAAATACCGTAACTATTGGAAGCTCAATAGTTTTTTCTAATTAACAGCTAATTTATTCTGCAGGAAGCAAAAGGAAGGTAATTTTGACATTGTCTCTGGAACTCGCTACAAAGGAAATGGAGGTGTATATGGCTGGGATTTGAAAAGAAAATTAATCAGGTATATTCATGTGCTATCTCTATTTTTTGGTGTAATTACTAGAAATGTTTATAAGAAGTATTTGGGTTAAATTACCAGCTGCCTTAGGAATTGTAGATCACAGTGAAATTTCCAATAAGTATTTCCAGATAGCTTCATACATTTATTCCTATGACTAGAGTATTTTATTTAGATATTTTCACTAAGGAAAAATCAGCATAAACTTGGAGCCTTTGGTAGAAATGGTGTAATTCAGCACAAATTCTGTTAGACCATAGGCTTTGATTTTAAGTGAACTATTCATCTATATTTATCATTTTAAGTAAATAAGATACTTCATGATACTAACTTTTACTAATAAGCAGCATAAAGTAGTGAGGCTTTGGAGTCAGACCTGGGTGAAATCTTGATTGTGTCATTGAATTACCTGTATCCCCGTGCATGTTTCACCTTTTCTAAGCTTTACTTTCCTCATCATAAAATGGAAATAAAACCTGTCTCAGTTTCTTATTGCTATATAATAGACCATCCCAAAACTGAGTGACTTAAAACAACTATTTCTCACAGTTGTTCTCTGCTGGCTTCACCTGGACTCACTCATTCAAGGAGCTTCCTTTAGCTGGAAGATGAGCTATGCTAGATCCAAGATGGCCTCATCCATTCATCCAGTAGTTGGTGCTGGTTGTTGGCTGGGGCACCTCAGTTCTGCCTGTGGCGTCTCACCTTCTGGAAAGCTAGACCAGCTTTACATGCATCCTAAGGGCAGTGCCCAAGAGTACTGAGGCTGCAGCTGCTAGGCCTCCTGAGTCCTAAGCTCTGGGGCTAATGCAGCATTAATTCTTGGGCAAAGCAAGCTCATAATTAAAGGGCTGGGGAAATAGATTTCCCCTCTGATGGGAAGACCCGAAAAGAATTTTTCACTGTTAGTGTTTTAATCACCCACTTTGTTCCAGTTGAAGATTCTGTTAACCCCTCAAGCACAGATTTAACATTTGGGGATTTAAGTTAATCTCAGTTTTGCTTCTTAACTGTGAACCTTGGGCAAGTCATTTAAAACATGTAAGAGTCTCAGTCTTCAGAGAAATGAAAGGGTTGGGTAAAACTAGTCCTGCTGAACTTTAGAATCATATAGGGAGAAAAGTATACACAATTGGCTTCTCAGATGATTCTACTACAGCCAAGGATGAGACCAACAGTGATCTCTCAGGCCTCTCAATTTGGTCATTGTAGCTACTATTTAAAATTAGGAAGACCCAAGAGAGACAATCTACAACTGTTGGTTGGAACATGTAGCTGTCTATCATTAGCCATTAGTGTTTATACTTACTTAAAGAGTATGAACTCCTGAGATTGTTAGCACTTACTCAAGGTCTTATTTATAGGATCCAGAACCAGGATTTGAACCTAAGTCTCACTCCTGCTGCATTTTAATTTAAGAGACCCCCGATTTAAAAATATGTTAAATAGATGTACAAATACATACATATATACTCCCATTCCTTTGATTAAATGCATTTTGGGGGGTAAACTATGTCCTGGGATGTTTTTGTAGCTATTAGTAAGCAAATTGCAAGGGGAAATGTTACTATTAATCATTATCCCAGCCATATGTCTATGTTATATAAAATAATCTTTCTGCTGCGTGCTTTGGGAGTTACCTTGGCTTTGGAAACTGATCTTTCTTGGCTACCCCAGAAAACTTACCTGAGTGTGATAAAATAGCTGCAACACAAAAGTCACTTTTTTAAGGACATTTCACATATAGTAGCTATTGGTCAGTAATAGCTTGTAATTAATTGATACTTAGTTGTGTTTGAAGCAAATACCCTAAAGTTATTGTTACGGACTCAATGTGTCTGCTAAACTTCATGAGCTAGAATACCTTATGCTGAAAGGACTGGTATTAGGTTCAGATGAGGCCCTGAGTGTGGAGTGCTCATGGTGGGATTAGTGCCCTTTGAAGAAAAAGACCAGAGAGCCTGCTCATGTGGCAGCCATCTGTAAGCCAGGAAGAGGGTTTTCACCAGGAACCAAGTCTGCAACACCTTCATCTTGGACTTCCCAGCCTCCAGAACTGTGAAACAATTACCTGCTCTTTAAGCCACCTACTCTGGCATTTTGTTATAGCAGCCCAAGCTGATGAAGACAGTCTCAGAATGAACCTTTGGTCAGTTTCCAAATAATGCCAAAAACTAAAACCCCTTTCCATTTGTACACCTTCTTTAAAAAAAAAAAAAAAAATGCCATTTTTATGCAGACTGACCTATTACTTTTGTTCTTATTAAAATCTGAAAAGGAAACTCCAAATCCCTGATGTCTTTTGCTGGCTGACAGATGTTCAGAATTCTAAATGATGGCAAATACACAAGTTAAAAATCTGTAATTGTTCATAGCTAAAGTTTGAAAGAACGATTGCTTTATAGGTGCCTTCTAAATGTCATAAAGAATAAAAATCTTTTCTAGAAAATGAGAAAACGTCAAATCTTTCACTGGCTAAAAATTTCCTTGTTCTACAGGATTAGCCATTTTTGTACTTCTCTTGGATGTGTTTCTCTTGTTTAGAAATGGAATTTATAATGAAACTCTGATGGTTTTATTTGACAGTCGTGGGGCCAATTTTGTAACTCAGATTTTGCTGAGACCAGGAGCATCTGATTTAACAGGAAGTTTCAGGTACAGTGAAATATTATAAATTTATATTTTCTATTTATAATTTCTTGCCTAAATTTCTTGCTTTACAGTGGCTTGTTTTAAAGAGATGGTTTTCATTTCTGCCCTGGTTTTGTTCTGGAACACTAAAAAGAGCAGGCTGGAATTCTTTAGAAGTGGCTAGTGAAGCCTAAGCATCATCTTTAGAAAAATGTTGTGCTTTTTAAAGAACATGGAAGGCAGAGTTTGGGTTAGTGCTTGTTAATGTTAGTATTAATACTCAGCCCCTTGCTGTCACTGGCCATGTGCTCGAAAGAACAGCACCTCATCCAGGAATTTTTACAGTTTATATGAATATAGCATTGTCTACAGAAAAGTTTAAAACCTTTAATATTTATGTAGAGCTTTTTCAGTTACCTTTTTCTCCATGTTATTTTTTATTTGTTTAGTGCAAAGCCTCCTTCTAGGTCTCTGGGATTTCTTAATTTTTGTTGATTCTTCTTTAATTTTAGATAAACTGTTTTATGTGACCATGCCAAATGACCAGACTGCCAGATATTGTTTATCTCTGAAACTATAAAATGCCTTTTCATCTATTTTAAGACCCAAATGATATGCATTAGTTAATAATTTATATTACTTGATGTTTGCTTTTTTTATTAACTAATGTTGATTCTTCAGTTCTCCATTAGCATTCACACACACAAATTAGCAGCTGGCTGTTGAGGTAACTAGTATTAATAGCTGGAGTACAGCTGCAAGACAGAAGTGAAGAGAGAACAATTTTGTTTTAATGTCCTTGGTAAAATAATTACTTATGAGCCAAGGGCAACAAAAAATGAAGAGAGGAGCCATCACAAATTAGAGGTCAAATAATGAAAATGAAGCCTCTATAGAATTAAAATGTAAATTGATTAGAAAGCAGAATGTGGTGTATAAAAGACAGATTGGGGTCCATAAATAAAATCCCTTTAGTTCCATGCTTCAAGTCAAAGGAATATGTCTTATCTGATTAAGATCACTGGTTGCCATGTAGCAACAATGCAGAGAATACTAACATTCACAAAATCTCTACAGAGGGAATGGCCAGTGTGGACTTCACAGGCCATAGGTATGATGACTGAATGAAAACTCAGGGTAGATTCAGCAGTTGTGAAGATAGGGGCGGCTTTGCTTTTTGGCCTAGTTCATCAAAGTGCCCCTTAACCTATTGAAAGCTCTGCAGGTCCTTTCCAAAAAGCTAAAAAGTGCTTCATTTTAGGTCCAGCAAATATTTATTGCATGCCAAGCGTTGAACAGGAGTCAAAGTCCCTGTCCTCATGGAGTTTACATATTCTAATGACATGAGACAGGACTACATAAAATACTGCAGGATCACCTGGGGATTATTCTCTGGAGAAAACACAGTAGGGAGAATAATGGGTGGGGGCACCTCACTGGGATAGGAGGAGGAGTGAAGATGAAGGACTGCCTGTGACGGCAGTGATCGGGTGTGTTCTGTGCAAACAGAGCAGCCACACAGACAAAAGTGCCTGTCAGTTTCACCATTTTTAAATTGTAAAGCTCATTGTCCCTTCATAAATGTAGTGATTTATTAAGTACATGCATTAAAGTTCAACTTCTCATTAAAGTTCATTGTCATTAGAGCCCTAGTATTTAGGAGGCATGTGGTTTTTACAAACTAAAAGGAGCCCCCAAAGACTACAGTCGGATGTACACCATTTAATAATAGCAAAGATCACTTGGATCCTAATTATCCTATTGGCACATATGACTCCATGTATGCTATTTTATATAATCAGCCATAGTTTTAAAGCTATTGTGGGGAAGTAAGGTGGCAATGAAGATAAATAAGTGTCTTACAGAATGACTTCTACAAGGGATAAAGTGACTCAAAGGGACAGAATTCATAGCCTAATCCCAGTTTTAAAGGTAATACTGAAACATCCCATCACAATTGGAGTCTTTCCCATAAACCCAATCAGTTCTTCCCTATTTAACTTGCACATGTCTTTAGTTTCTACTGCTAAAACCCCAAAACATAAAAAGTGCCTTAGCACAGTAGGTTGCTCAATAAATATTTGTCATTGACTAAATACATCAGATTCCCATCATCTTAGATTTATTCTAAATTTTTCTTTTGAATTCTTATGAAACCTGTGTGGGCCAAAGAATTCACACACCTTCTCAAGTTTCTCTAAGGACTGTGCTTTCTGTCGCCTTCTATACACTTAAAAGCTTGAAAAGCCAAAAGGCAGGGAGGGTGGCCTTAGAGGAAGCCTGAGAAACAAATGTGGGTTCCAGGTAAAACCCTCAGGCATTGTAGATCCAGGTGACCTTAACTTTGAAGAGAACAAAGTTAAACCACACTGCCTCCTAAGCATCTCCAGAAAGGGGAGCAGGCTGCTGCCTTCCTACTCACTGAAGCTGTTGGGGGGGGGGGCTTTTTGTAAATGTTGTATTTGTTGTTTTGCCTCAGTGATGAAAACGGGGAGCTCCTGAAGAGTGATTGAATGGATTAATTCACAGGCCTTCCCAAATCCTGTCTTACTTTGCAAATCATGGACTGTTTGGCCTGCAGTCTGTTTAAAGTTAGGCTGCACATTTGCCCATTATAATTATCTGTGACCTCAATTGGTGATAGCTGTGTCCCATCAGGATTGCCTCAATCCTGTGATGCCTAGTTCCTGTCTTAACCTAGTTTAACCAGGTTTATCCTGGAGAGATTTAGTTTATCCCAGGGAATTTATGTAGTAGACCTAGGGAAATAGAAATTCATTGTAAACATTTAGGAGGACATGCCTTTTGATTACTAGGTCCTTTCCTATCATCTAGTTTCCTATCATCTGGTTTCCTATCATTTATCAACTCTATTATTCCATTATTTCAACTTTAAAAGTAAGTTTTAAGAAAATTTAAAAACTAAAACAATGAGTGGTTCTGCTTCAAATGACTCACTTTACCATATTTTTATTTCTGATAGTATGGTAGGAAAATAATTCTAAAAGATACTATACTCATTTTCAAATTATTCTAAATTATTTATAAAATATTTCATGACCTTTCAGGTTCAGGACAAATGTGTCATAATAACACTATGAGAGCTTTTCTAAATACAAATGGCTACTGAAAGTTTTAGGTTTTAGAAATACCAGTGAACTTTTTGAAAGATCAGGATACATGTAGACAAGTATATTTATCCAGGTGTTCATGTTTTGATTCTGTACAGGTTATACCGAAAAGAAGTTCTACAGAAATTAATAGAAAGATGTGTTTCTAAAGGCTACGTCTTCCAGATGGAGATGATTGTTCGAGCAAGACAGTTGAATTATACTATTGGGGAGGTATGCAACTAATGCTAAAGAGTATGTTGTATTCCTCATAATTATAAGGTTTAGACTTTTCATGATAAAAAGTTTAACTTTCAGAACTACTAAATAAATGTGGAAAGGGCTTCCAGTTGTTTAGAACATCCATGCACTTAAGGATGAAAAATCACATGCCTTCCAAGTTAATACATTTGACCTCCCTTTTAAGATTTAAAATATTAACAGAAGGCAGTATTCCCCTTTAAACATTAAGCTACTAGTACTTTCTACATCTTTGCCCTTTCTTCTGACCACTCAGCATTCTGGAATAAGTTTATTTGCTGCTTTTCCTCTAGCTACAGCCAAGAGCCACCCTACTTTAAAATGATGATTCCCATTGCCGATTTCCTATGAGTAAATAAATAGGACAGGAATTACAGGGAGCAGGGTCTGTAATACAGCTAGCTAATGCACTCTTAGGGAAGACTCTCCTCGTTCAACACTAATACTCTTATTCAGAGCAAGAAATAGCTAACTAGAATGCCACTTCTCTGGTGGAAATTGTAAGATTTTTAACAATACTAAAACATAGTGACAGCTAAATGTGACAGACTAATGGAAAAATTAAGTGAAAGGATAGTTTTACTTTTAGAGTCTAGTATCTCCTTGAAATGCAGTCTGAAACTTGGGTAAACCAGCTTAATGTGCAGGATTAGTGCTTTTTGAACAGTTGTCGATTTGGTTCGTGTGGCCTAGTTTTAGATAATAAAGTGCATGTTTAATTTTAAAGACTTAGATGTGCACACAGCTGCTGTAAGAATCCCAAAATTCTGAACTTACTTAAAGGACTTGCTGTCAAAGGACTAATCTTGTTTCTGTTGTATTTGTAGTTTTTGTATGCCTGGTGTGCTTCCTTTCTAATATTTTTGAACTGACTTAATGTATATTTTTTTAACTAGGTTCCCATATCATTTGTGGATCGTGTTTATGGTGAATCCAAGTTGGGAGGAAATGAAATAGTGTCTTTCTTGAAAGGATTATTGACTCTTTTTGCTACTACATAAAAGAAGGTTATTCATTTATATTATGTTCATTTCAATTTAAACATAAGGAAGCCTGGTTGCAGATTTTTAGAAAATGTACTCTTAGAGCATAAATCATATGGTAAGGTAAATTTCACACAAATCTTTTTTCTGAAGAAATTCCATTTTATATGTCAAATTAAATTAGAAAAATGAGCAGTGTTCTCAGTTTTCTATTACAATTTGCTGTATTAATAAGACCTATAAATAAATGTATATGGGTTTTGGCATAAAATATTGCCTTCATAGAATATGTGAATGCAGAATTTTCTTACATGGGGAAGATTTTGAAATATTCTTTATAAAAATTGGAGTCTTAGCTCTTTTTACCTAATAGATGTCAGAATAGGAATACTAACTATATTCGTGGACTATTATGAGTTTCTGTATGAACTGAAAAAGAAATATGCACCTTGCCCTTTCTTTAAAAATGTGTCTCGAATTGCTTATATCAGATAAAACAGTACATTTAAAGCATACTTTTACAATTTGGTTCTTTGTGCAGCTGTTGAATTGATGAAACAATCCATCTGTCAAGCAAGTCCATTTAAAATACATATTGTGAATTGGAAACAACTTGACAGCAGTTGATAGCATAGCTGCTTTTTTTTTCCTTCTGAGCAGTAACTTCTATCAGTAAGGAGACATACTGATGTTAAAGCATAAGCTTTAGCTGCTACAGTAATATTTAAACATCTTACAAACTAATGTATATAAAGATTTTGTTTTCAAAATATTCTCATTCTTTCAGGACCATCACCAATGCATACATCTTGACTAATATGACAAAAATTCCTTCCTTATAGCTCTTCTCTCTATTCAGAAAAGTATTCTTTCTGACAGTTAAAATGCAGGTTCAGCTATTGGATAAAGCCATTGCAAATAATCTATTTAGTTCTCTAAAGTAGGTATTTCAAAAAAGATCAATTTCTAACTAGCACAGCTTTTGGATCATGCAGTTTTTAAATTTGGGGGATAAGACATACTGTGAGCAAGTAAGTTTAAGATCAAGTTGACTATCCTTTGCAAGTAAAAGGAAGAAGCATCTATAAGTTCTTTAATAAGAATATTTAGTGAACAGTATTCCTAATTACTGCATTTTCCTGGCTTAATTTGGCTGCTAAAGTCAAGAAATTTAAAGCCTGGTTTTTCCATTTGCATTTCTGACAGATTCTACCAGAAATGATTATCAGTATAAAATCTTTGGTGTCGCTTTGAACATTACCTATTCCCATAGCTGAACCCATAGGACACACTCCAATAAGAATCTCTACTATTGTGTTTCCCTTTTACACAGCTGTGCAGCAGCCCACCAGATACCTCTCTTAGGGAAGCAACTTCTCTGGTTTAAAAAAATAGAAAATTCATCACTGTTTGATGTAAAATTAGTTTTAAGCAAACATAATAGTAATACATACTCCTTTTTTTTCTTTCTAAGTGTTTAGAATATCTCTTTCATCTAAACCCAAAGTTCAATTTTCAAGTATGTGGAGCAGAGAAGTAACAACCCACCACACTGGGGAGTATTGCCTTCTAAGACTTCACTAGAGTTAAATACCTTTTGCCTTTTTAATCTTTTTGGTTATTCTCAAAGTCATTACACTATCACTATTGGAATTTACAGTAAAGAAAGTATTTGAGCATTGAAGACTTTCACCATTTGGAAGTTATTTAGAAAAAAGTATTGTACTACTTAGATGCGTTACTGTAGTAAACGTGGTGACTTAAACACTGTGAAATCGTTTACATGTGAATCCAGCATCCCTTTTTACTTTGTAAATGAGTCCAAGGATGAAATCCAGATGTTCTCCCTTTGTATTATCACTGTATAAAGTCTATCTTAAGGAAAACTAAGATAAAATTATTTTGCTTATTTCACATTAATTTCTGCAACATGTAATTTAGTCTCCGTCTTTGTCTCTGCTTTGCTCCCTCCTCCCCTTTTCTTTTATAGCTTTTTTCAGGTGTTGTTTTCCTTTGGAATACTGATTTGGCTTTTAAGGATATAAAATTTATATTATCACAATTTCAAAACTAATGGAATAGTGTGTTGTATTAAACAGCTTGTTAAACTTGTTAAGGTGTAGGCATTGAGCACGTGTACTATTTTCAATTAAGATTCTTTTAGGATGTTAAGCATGGCTTGAAACTATGTTAACTTGAAATTTAGAGTAGCAGCAAAAGATAAGCATTTATAGAGCACATCTTAAGAAAACAGGCTTGCTTAATCCTTCACAATTGGCATTTGCTGCTTTTCATTGTTTAGCCAATGATAACTCTCAGATGCATTCTATTAAAGGTGGGTTAAAAACATTGAAAATTATGTGTTGGTTGGGGTTGATCTAAATTTACAAAGGCAAACTGCCCAGTGCTGTCTTATGCTATCTGATGATGGGAGCACTAAGTGACTGTCCCTGGGAGTAGAGTGGAAGTGTGGTTTTTAAGGATTGTGAGGTCCATTGGCAACATCATTTCTCATCCTTAGGCTTCACCAGTCCAGTGCCCTCTAAGCACTAGGGATACCATTTGTTTTCTTCAAGCCAAAGAGAAGAGCCCATCATCGCTGTCTTGGAAGAATCTCGAGTCCCAGGGTCCAAGGCTGCCTTCTCTAAAACACAGACCCTGCCCCATGAACCGCCCACCCCATCAGGTCAGGCCTCCACGGCGTTGCATCTCATCTCAAATAAGTGTGTGAAGCACGAGGCCCTCACACCTAATTTTAGGCTGGAGGTGTCGGGCACGACCTGCTGGGTACCGCTGCCCTTACCACTGCTGCCCAGCTGCTGCCCAGCCCGCCAGAGCCGCGGGCCTCCCAGCACGTGGAGCCGCAGGGCGGCCGCGCGCCCCCTCCCGCCACATGTAGTCCAGGCCCAGTGGGGCCCGCGCAGGGATCCCCAGCACGGCCACCTGACGCGTGCAGGGCGTGCTGCGGCCGCCGCTTGTGCCTCCGCCAGGGTTGCGGCCAGAGGAAGGAGCCTACCGTGTGCACGGGTCCTGGGAGCGCACTGCGGCCATTATCCGCGGCGCCTCCTAGTGGGGCAATGGCAGATCCTGCTGGTTCTCGCGAGAGCTTCCCCTCAGGGGGGATTATGTAATTTTCTTTAGGAGTGGGGTGTTGGTGCCACTGTCCCTCAGAAAAAGTTAGGTGCCAGCACAGGTGGGAGTAAGAGGGTTGCCCCTGGGGCACATGTGGGGGAAGGCTGGTGTCCCTCACTGCCCCCCCACTTGGCTGGACAATGAGTCCTCTTATGCTAATGAGGCCCTGACGTCACTTCCGCTCTTTCTCGGCCGCCATCTTGGCTAGGGCAGGTTCGGGGACTCGCTCCGAGGCGCTTGTATTGTCTGCTGAGGGGAGACGCGGGATCAGCCCCCCTCCCCCGCCCGTTGCCGCCGCCGCCGCCGCCGGCCCGGTCTCCCCTCCGCCGCCCGCCGGGACCCATGAGCTGAACTCCCGCCCCCCCGGCCGCCGCCATCTTGTGCCCCCTCCCCCGCCCGCGGGCAACGCTAAGGGGGATTTTGGCGTCTCCTCAGGCACAGCTCCCTCTCTCGGTCCCCGCAGCTGAGGAGCGAGAGGAGCGCGGCCGCCGCCCGCCTGCCCGCGCCGCTGAGGCGGCCTCTCCCACACCTCCCGTCTCCTCCCTCCGCCCCTCCTTTGTCTGCACCGCTCGACGACGCCGCCGGCCGCCGCCGCCCGCGCGGGGACCGGAGGGAGCCGCTCGCGCCGCCGCCGCCCGCCGCTCTGCTGCGCCCGCCGCGCCCCCCGGCAGCAGCCGCGGCCGCGGCGCGAGCCGGAGCCGGAGCCCGCCGAGGCCCCCGAGCCGGAGCGCGCCGAGGCCCCGGGCGCGCCCTCGCCGCCGTGCCGCCCAAGCCCGCCCGCCGCCGCCGCCGCCGCCGCCCGGCCCCGGAGCACGCCGGCCCTGCGCGCGCCTCGAGGCCGAGTCAAGGTAAGCGGCGCGCGGCCCCGCCGCCCGGCCCGGCCCGGCCCGGCCCCCGGCCCGTGCGGCTCCCGCAGAGCCGGCCCTCCGGGCGCACGCGCTCCTTGCACACTGCGGGGCCGGCGGAGCGCGGACCGCTACCCGGCTCTGCTCCGGGGCCGGTCGCTTCCTCCTGCAGCCCGACCCCCGTCCTCTACCCCGGGGGCCCGCGGGGGCCGCAGCCGCTCGTGGCATCTCCCCACCCCGCCCCCAGCAAGAGCCGAGCTCCCGTCCCTGGGACTCGTCCTTCCCTCCCGCCCCCCGCCCCAGGTGAGCCCCCCGCGCGCGTCCCCGGTGCCCGGGGTGAGCCTCCTGCCTGGCGTGCCCATCCTAGCCCGGGGCGGGGGCATGCATGGCACGGAGTGGAAGTGCCTGCCCTCCCGACCACGGAGTCCGCCGCCCCGTCACCCAACCGCGGCTGCCTGGTCAGCCAGACCTCTCAGAGGCATTGCGAACCCCAACTTTGCAATAAGATGATAGAAAATGGAAATCCAGAAAGCCGCGAAAAGATTTCTTTTTAATGCAATGAATGGGGGGTACTTGAGCACCCTTTTATTCACCTCTTTTTTCCTCTGGGCTGCCTGCCTGCCTGCCTTCCCCTTCCCCCCAACCTGGACGCCTGTCTGCTGGAAAAGGCGCGATTGCTGCCTCTGCCCAAGACCAGGCATTTAGGTCTCATGTCCTTTTTAGCCACACACATACCCACACTAAGTCCTTCTGCTGTTCTTGCATTCACCCGTTTCTCTGGACAGTTCTTGCCATAACCCCATTTCCCAGACAAAGGCTTAGGAGGGAAAAAGAACCAAACTGTTTCCTGTGTTTTCCATTTTAATGCTGTCCATCCACACACACCCAATTCCCATTCCTGATGCTTCTCGTGCCAGTGCCTTGAACCTTCAAAATGAAAAGAAAACAATCTCCTGGGTAGCTTGATACAGTTTCTTTATAAATCTGTATTGTTGCTTCTGGTTTATGGCCATGAAGAAAATACCAGCCCCCACCCAAAATGCACTGCAGCCAAGTCGGCTAAAGGCAATGAGTGTTGGAGTCAGTAGGGGGCGCATTCCCCGCACTGGGTAAGGCTGCAGAGGGGGGAAGGGCCCCCGAGCTAGAACAGGATGTGCTTCACAGCGCCTTCTACAGACCATGGGAAAATGGGCCCAGCAAGACACACGTTCTGCACTCTTAGTTGGTGAGCTGACAGCAACATGGCGAAGGATCAAGTGAGTCAAGAGCAGTGATTTTAGGTCTTCATAAGGACCCCACCTGCATTTTAGAAGTTCTATTTACTTTTTCAAAACTTTTGACCCTCACATTACCCACATTTGTTCTTCACAAATCACCTTGGCACACATCCTTGGCACTCCGATTTCCCCTTCTCTGGAGTTATTCCATCCTTAAACTTTGAATGTGTCACCATAACTTTCCAAGGTCAGATGGTAAAGAGGGAAGTTTAAAGGTTGAGTTTGGGGTAGTGCTGATTACCTCCCTTTATGAGTCAAATCTTTCCAACTCTTTGAGAGTTAATTATTATTGAGGGATAGTAATTTTCATAAACCTGTAGATGGGTGTCATGATTTGCAAAGCCTTGTTGGTAAACATCAAGCTCATGTTGAGTTCTTCATTGTTAAACCCAACAATTTATTGTAAAGTTTTGTTTCCTTCCCACTTTGAACTTAAAATTACCATTTATTATCTCAGTAGCCAACCACCTTTGCAAAAGTGTTGACACCGGTCTTTGAGCACCCACCTTAGGGTGTGTTGATTTCTGTAGATTTTACTCCTCTTGTTATTTCCATAGGTGTGAGATGCACAATGCGAAACCTAGGCCCCAGCTTTTGCACCATGATGCACAGGGTTGTACTTTTTGTACTGAACTGATAGGTGGCCTAGTGGTTATGCCCTGTACTACCATTTTGAGGATCTGGACTCCGTTCCTGCTTTGCTCTTTGGACTACATTGTCAATTCATACCGGTGGGTATATTCATTTTGGAGGGTGGGAAGTGCAGCAACAGGGAAGCCAGAGATTTCTTCCTCCTTGGTCACCACCAAAGCTAACACTTCCAAAAGTTCAGCCTAGCCACATTCCTCAAGGAACCGGTTAGAGCTGGTTGCATTCATGGGTTCTGAACAGAGAAATGACTTACAGCTTGTTTAAGAGAAAAATTTAAGTTATTACTAATATTGTTTTAACCATTTGCATTCTTCACTCTTGTGTATGAACTGTGTTAAATTCTCAATTACGTTATTTTTATGACCCAGTCTCAAGAGTTAAGCTTCTAAAAACCTTAACGATTCTCTGATCAGAACAGGCTTTTCCATGAACATGTACTTGCTACCAAACATTGACAGTGGTTGTTGATACTCAGGGTGCATTTAAGACCTTGTTATAAGTATTGTATATAGACATACCAAGAAAGATATATGGGAACATAGTACATTCTTTGGTACCTCGTTACTTTTAACCATTTGGTGCTTAAAGGAGAATTTTCATTGGACATTTGCTATATCAGGTAACATTTTGGTGAGTGCAAAGGAGGTGGTTTGGTTTAGCTGTTCCATTAGACTTACCTGTATTGCTTTTACAATTATTTAGTAATTACAAGAATCAGGTATTTAATCTAAATGGTGGTATTTGTAATTTTAAATACTACTTAGTATTTAAGCAGATATAAATTAGACCTGTATTTGATCTTCGATATACAGTTACATGAGTTTTTAAATGAGTAAAGACAGTTTCTTATTTGAGACGTTTAAGATGAAATTTCTAAGATTCTTTTGTTTGATTTAGCAAATTATGCAAAAGATAGTGTTAACTGATGTCCTTAGTGGTAATTAATAGCCATTTTCCCCCTACAGGAAAAGTTGTTGTGAGGTCTTAGAAAAGCATGTATTCTGCAGTTTCAGAAGTTCTGGTGAAATATTTGGGCTTGACGGTTGGAATTTAGGTAAATTGTGAGGGTTCATTGAAGTATAGTAAAAAGCCCCAATTAACTAGTTGAACTTTAAGTAGAAATTTCTTCTTTATCTTGGCTATTTTTGAAAATGTTCTAAGACTACTTTATTAGAGTTTGCTATACGTTGAAGAAACTAAATCTTTCTTTTGGGTTCTTATAGTCTCTGTATAGAAAATGCAGGTGATTGAGTTGTGACTCTCTGGAGAGCCCCCACTTCTTGCCCTGCCTTATCTGGAAGTCATTGGTTTTAAATATAGTGTGAATTTGTATTGCTTACTCCCCCCCCCCCCCTTAAACCAGAGTGCAGAAAAAGTTCTAATACTATTTATATTAAAATAAAACATCACCATATTGAACAGATTGAGTTCTTAAATACTCTTATTTTGATGACTCAATCTCAAGACTTGATTGGCTTCTAAAAATTTTAAAAGATTCTCTGATTAGAATAGACCTTTCCATGAAGATGTACTTGCTGCCAAATAACCAACTAGTAGGGTTTTATGAAGTAAAATGGCTGCTGATTTTCATTATAAATATACATGCATACATTATTTTTATATTTGATTACTGAAAGCATAATTATATAAGGTCCACTATAAGTTAAATTGTTTCCCTTGCAACTACTTGCAAATTTTGAAATACATATTACAAATAATTCTTGGTATTTTGAAAATTTAAATACTTAGCAGTCTGTTGGTTGATATATTTAGGATGACCACATACTGGTTACACAGTTAATTGAAAATTAGTTTAATAGGGAAGATACTCTAGAGCTGTTCTGCTATAAAAGCACAAAGTAAGAATCAATAGAAAAGAGATAAAATCTTCAGAATATAAGTGTTTCTTCAACAAACATACAAGAATTGCAATAATTAAAATATATCTCTTTGGGGAAGCCAGGATGGCTCAGTGGGTTAAGCGCTCACTTTGCAGCCCCAGGGACTTAGGATCATCGAATCCCAGCCCCAGCCTGTGTGGACCCATATGCTGAACTGGGGAGTGCCCTCACTTCGGTTCTCACCGGGGTGAGACCCCAGCCCAGTTCCTGCCCTGTGCAGCCCCGCGCCCACCTGTGGAATGAAACTGGAAAAACCGATGACATGCAACTATGGAGACTGTTCTGGGCCCTCCCCCTTCTCTCTCTCTCTGTCAAAAAACAATAAAAAATAAATCTTTACAATAGATATTTGCAGATTAATTCCATTATTTGTGTGTGTGTATACACATAAAGTATAGTCTGCTTTTTTAGAGTAGGAACTGTAAGTGCAGAGTAAAACATTGGAATTAAACATTGTAAGATTAGAAGCTAATTTGTAGTTTACACCAAGATGCCCAACACTGTTGCATAATAAGCTACTTGTTCAACCTCGACTCCAAAGGACTTTCACTTTAAAAGAATGTCATAAACTGTTACGTCTTCCAGAAAGTAAAATAACTTTCCATGAGAGTGTAACTTTGGTTTACTTGCCTGAAGACATAAAGATTTAAGAAAAATGCTGTGTTCCTATGTAAATAATTTTATTATAGTTAGATTGACAGAGTTTCACGTGTTATTAGCATCACCTAAACTTAGTTTTTCATCCTTTAGTTTTGTGAAAGCTTGAGATATTAAATCCAGAGCAAATGTTGTATTTTGCTGATGTGTACCACAGCCCAGTTATACATTTTATGTTGTTTGTTTGGAAACTTGGCCCTTGAAAATGTTATGAACCAAAGCCCCACACTAATGAACTGAATTGGTATTTTGAATGTAAAAGCTGTTTCTTGTTTACACATTGGCATTTTCCACCTTGATTGCTGCGATACTTCATAAGAGAAATGATCCATGTTTTGTCCAGCATGAATAGCCGTGGTTCCATTGTAATTTCATGGGTTTTTTATTTTTATCGTTTGTTTGCTTGATCCTACTAATTAAGAAAGTGATAGGAAGGGTGCTGTGCTTTCTCAGTCTCTCATGTCTTAGTATTCCTTATATCTGTGTTTTGTTCATGACCTACCCTACTTTTGATAACTGCCAGGTTGGGGCCAGCTTAAATGAGAATCCATATTCTGCTTCACTGGGCAAAAGCTCCCCTGACATGTCATCAGGCTTCTCAAATTGGGATGGAAATATTATATCAACTTGATTATATAGAGCTATGTTATATAAAGTCAGGTAAAATGTTTGCCAACTATGTAAAGTGCCAATTTTGATTGGGAGTGCACATTTTTATTCTAATCAGTGTAAAATGCTAAATTCTTCACACTGGTTGTATTCTGGGTTCCCTCTTCTCCATGTATGTATGCACTGTCCTTTGCTTTAGTTCTTTGAGATGCACTCATACACTTTCTTGGTTTCACTGATCTCTAGCATAGTTCCAAGACAGCAACTACAGAAATTCTAAAATCTTACGAATTTTAGCAGTGTTCCAGAAATAAAGGTTTAGAATTTAGGAGGAGAGCATAAAAGATTTTTTATAAGAGATTACTGCCCTTGAACATACTCGTATATTGCAGTTTAAGATTTAACTCAAAAACCTACATGTTTGACCAGCCCTTAGAGCTGAAAATAAAACCCTACACACCTTAATTCTCTTTCCAGTAAGGGTATGTAGATTTGTAATTGAGTCGCTCAGCTTTGGGTTGTTTGTGTTTGTGACATTTCTCATGTGACTTGGTTGGTGCCTTTAATAAGGACGAGCTGTAAGTGTAAAGGCCCCCTTGCTGGCCTTTATGGTATTATAAAGTAATATTGATGACTTGCCATTTTATTTTCCAAATATTTTATGAACCATTCTCAAGTCTCTTAGGACTGTCCTTGTTTCACAAACAGGGAAATTAAGGCACTACCGGATGAGATGATGAAGTGAGCCCAGGAATATGTCTGGGCTGGTTCCCAGGACTGTGCTTGGAACACAGGCTTTTATAGTGCTCCTATGAGCTG
Organism: Craseonycteris thonglongyai; assembly: GCA_004027555.1. Lineage (NCBI taxonomy): Eukaryota > Metazoa > Chordata > Mammalia > Chiroptera > Craseonycteridae > Craseonycteris > Craseonycteris thonglongyai. Next base: position 104,721 of record PVKE010001103.1, read on the forward strand.
TTTGGTTAATGAGGGCTCAAATGAATGCTTCATAACTTCATAGTGATGTTTTGTGCTTGTATATCAGCTAACACCCAAGGATCCCAAATGGGCTCTACTATTAAAGGAGCTAGCTAGCCACTCTGCTAGCAGGACAGTGTAGATGAAAATTAGGCTGATGGTACTCAGTTGAAGTAGTATGTCTTGTTTGAAGTTACCTGTATAAGGATCTAAAAAGAAAATTTGTACATGATCCTGTTGCTCTCCCCAATATTTTGCTTTAGAGCAACCTTGTTCTTCCCTGTGAGCAGTTGTTTTTGCTTAGACAGGTAATTGCTGGCTTTTGCCCTTCTGCCATTTCTGTCTCTGAATCCTTAATACTCCATTTAAGAGCTTGCAGAAACTGTGCTTCCCTTGAAAATCAGTGAAGCTTTCCTTTTCTTGGTGAAAGCTGGCAACAGTTGAGAACCTGTGTGAGTAGTCTCTTTTGAAACCCAGTGTACTGAAGAAACTTCAGTCTAATGGAAATACAGCATTTTATTAAAGGAATGTATTAAAAACTTTAAATTGGAGGTGTCAATTTAAGTCAACAAGAATTCTTGCTCTTCTGAAAGAGATGAACTGAGACTGGTAGCGTCTTAATGCAGGGTGTGCACAGAATTCTTGTTTACGATCAAGAATTTAGTTTAAAGTTTAGACTTAAAAACAATAAAAAAAATTGAAATGAAACTTCTTTGCAGAAAATGCAGGAATTAAGCCATCAGGTGTCGATTTTTTTACAAAGATTGCTTTGGCTAAGCCTTGACTGGGTAATGGCTTGGAAAAACTTGGATGATTTAAATACATCATTTTATTTTTCAAGAATGGTGAGAAAACATACATTTCCCGTTATTATGAGAAAAATTATTTCTAAGTAGTTTTGACAAAGTGTGGGAAATTTCTTAAGGGATTGAAAATAACCTACCTACCTTTGTCTTATGCAATTTAGATGCAAAGACCAGCAGCATGCTTCTGGAATGATTCCAGAGGACATACCTGGAGTTCTCTTGGGCCCACTTGTGAATTGATTTCCCTTTATCATGTTTCTCTTAAGCCAGGTTTTCCACCTATATTGACAGACAGCAAGCTGCTCTGAGCCTGAGGAGTTTTTTGGAGGCAACATAGTGCTAGAGTCACTCCCCAGAATGTGGCCCCTGTCTTGCCGGAATGCCTATTTTAAAAGGAGTAAATTGGGACGTTCCTCCCATCTCACACTCCCTAAAACTAGATTTGAACATTGGAGATATTCTCAATCTTTTTTTCTTTTTTAAACAGACAGTTTTCCCCCTTTCGAATAAAATTTAATGTGGACTGTAGTATATAAATAACACTGATAAACGTTTAGGGGGCCACACCTCTGGTTGCAGTTGCTCCATTTCATCTTGTATCTCAGGCATTCTTTCCCTCTCCATATAAATACAAGGTCTGACAGTTCACAAACTCTGGAAGTGCTATATACCTCACTGCTCAATATCACTACACTCACCTTTGAAGTACTCCCCTTGGGAAGCCATACACCAACGCCGGCACCTAGTACACCGTTCAAAGCAATTTTGAAACTTCTGGAATGGCCATCGGAGGCATCATCATATTACCCTGGATGTCCTGAATGTCGTCAAAATGTCTTCTTTATCTTCTGGTAAAGAAAATGTCTTTGGGGTGGGGGGGCATGTCAGGTGAGTAGGGAGGGTGTTCCAATATGTACTTATTTGTTTACTGGCAAAAAACTCCCTCACAGACAGTGCTGTGTGAGTTGGTACATTATCATGATGCAAGAGCTGTGAGTTGTTGGTGAAAAGTTCAGGTCATTTTCATCTAACCTTTTCACACAGCCTTTTCAGCACTGCCAAATAGTTTGGTTGACTGTCCAGTTGGTACAAATTCGTAATGAACAGTCCCTCTGATATCAAAAAAGGTTAGCAATATCATTTTGACTCTTGATTTGGACTGACAGAACTTTTTTGGTCGTGGAAAATTGGCTGACTTCCATTGTGCACTCTGATGCTCTGTTTCAGAGTCGTATTGGTACACCCATGTTTCATTACCAGTAATAACATGGACCAAAGCATCTGCTTGCCTCTCAGAAAGGTCTTGGCAAGCTTTGACTCTACTTTGCTTTTGTTCCTTGATGAGCTCCTTTGGGACCATTTTTGCACACACCTCTCATGCCAAGATTTTCAGTTAAGATTTTCCTGTTTTCTCTATTGATGCTTACTTGGTCTGCTATGCTTCTCACAGTCAGCTGACAATTTTGATGCACAATTTGACAAATTTTTGCAATGTTTTCATCAGTTCTGCTTGTTACTGGCACCATCCTGACCTCTCTCTTCATCAGTGATTCTTTCACTCCCCTTAGATAAACGTTTAATCCACTTGTACACTGCCGTTTTCTTCATGGCATTATCCCCATAAACATGGGCTAACTTTTCCTTAATTTCACTTCCACTCTTGCCAAGTTTAACATAAATTTAATGTTTGTTGCTCTAACTCAAGCTCCGACATTCTCATAGCAGCACACAAAAAACACGTAACAACAATAAAGAATGCCACTCAGCCAGACACCACCACACACTGACACGGACATAGCTATGAGACATTGATATACCAAGGTTATGAAACCTTACCGAGTTGTTTGACAGTGCTGCCAATGTAAGCACACGGTAGCAAGTTCACGAACTTAATTGTCAGACCTCGTATTTTAAGTCTCAGCACACGTTCAGCAGTATATCATGAACCCCATTGGTTCCATTGGTGTTGCTAGAAATTCTCGTGTTAGTAGCTAGGATTCTTGTCTGAAATCTCAAAGTAACAGGATTAGCAGCAACATGATGGCATTTGCCAATTGTAGGCACTAGTCTTTTAGTCTGAAAGTCTTAAAAGAGGATGATGACCTACATATTATTTTAAAGAAAGATCAAAATTTAGATGACACCTTTGTTACTACATCACTGTCCCCTAGGTTTATTTTGGGTATTTGCTGATGTTCTATTCAGGGGTCTCCAAACTACAGCCCGCGGGCCGGATGCAGCCCGTGAGGCCCTCTCATCCGGCCCGTGGAGACCTTTTTATCTGAATAAAATAATATTAAATAATTAAAAACAACATCTATATTTTGATTCTTTTTTATTTGGACCTCAAGTGTGTAGTCGGCCCCTAAACAGCTGTTTGATAGTTAATGCAGCCCATGGGCTGAAAAGTATGGAGACCCCTGTTCTATTGCATAAGCATTTTAAGTGCCACAGAGCCTATAAAGAGTACATTTACTCTAACATGAATGGTTTCACACAAATGTATAGAAATACTATATGTATATGTGTAGGTCTGAATGCACATTATAATGTGTACAGGAATCAGGTATAAGGCAAACACATCTGATTCTCAGGAATAATAATAGATTATACCCTGATTTGAACTCATAACTTTCAAAGTGATTATTCCAGTATCTGATCTGGTTTAAGATAATAATAACTACTTTTCAGCATTAACTAAGCATCTCATTTAATCCTTCTGACATTTGAACAATAGTGTCCTTTTGGTTATACCATAAGGAAATAATCTCCAGAGGTTAAGGAACATGTTTAGGATCACAAAGATAGTAAGTGGCAAAGTAAGTAATTAAACAGATCTGTCCAGCTCTAGAATAGTGTCTTGTGCTATGTCACCTTCTTTATAGAAGTATGAAATTAATGTAAAAACTTTCACATGTGGTTGATAGGTTAGCCTAATTTTTGTCCTTGAAAACACTACAATCTTATTGAAAAACACAAATTTTCATGTAGACTGTATGTATCACCCTTGAACCATTTTTCTTTCCTTTCACTATCACTTTATTGTCTTATACCTAAGACTGGTGATTTTGCTTACCTTTCAGACTGAGTATGGCTGGAATGGCTCTAATCTTTTTCTGTAGAATCATTTCAGGTTTGCAAAATTAAAATAATTGAACTTCTTGTTAAAATAACCGCAGCTGGATTAAATCTGTTAAGGCAGAGTTAATTGGGGCCTGTGACATTGACAGTGATATACAGCAGATCCTCAAATAATGTTCTTTCATTCGGTGTCATTTCTGATGAGATGCCTTAGGAACTTAAACTCTTGTTTTTATCAGTTAGCCTACAGTAACACTGGTTTCTGTATACTACATCGTTTCACTGCAGTTCTAAGAACCTATCAGCAACAACTTTAAGTGAGTACTTACTGTGTCCCACTGTTCTGGCCTCGTAGAATGCAGCAGATTTGCCAGGAAAGTGAACTCTACTGAGATTTTTTTTTTTTTTTTTACCGGTACATAATAGTTTGGGGTCCATTAATATATTTCCATCGAATCACTTATTTAATATTGTTCAAAATAGTCTGGAAATTTGTAATGGCCTTCAAATTTGTTCAAAGAAATCCAAATGAATGCTTAATATTCATTGTCTTGGCAAAGAGACCCATCAGTGACAAGTGTCTCTTATTTTGAACCCACACTAACCTGATAAAATGGCAGGCAAACCTTGCCTGGTTCCATATTCACTACTATTGCCTTAAATTCTCCAGTAGCCGTGTTTTTTTTAATTTTTTCTTTATTTGTAATTGTAAAATAAATACCGTATTTTCCGGCGTATAAGACGACCCCCTAATTTTACAGTTAAAACATAGGTTTAGGCCTATATTCGCTGTATAAGACTACAGCCTCGGAAGTGGGGGGTAGTCTTATACAGCGAATATAGGCCTAAACCTATGTTTTAACTGTAAAATTAGGGGGTCGTCTTATACGCCCGGTCGTCTTATACACCG